>VCMS01000395.1:28807-70880 GCA_022539475.1 Gracilaria domingensis
CATGAAGAGCTCATCACTTCTATGCTTCATGAATCTGCTCCGAACCGCTTCATTAGCATCATGCTATATGGGCCCCTAAAAGGCGCACCAGCACGCCCAATGCGTGTATCTTGTTCTTCTACATTTCCCGACTTCCACCGCACCTCTATGAAGCCGAGATTCTCTCTAATGCACTCCGTTGATAACTGGAACAACAACGCCGTGCTGAGTACCCTTAAAGACTGATCCGTTTGCCTCCCTCTTCACGCAAAGCACATACTCTACCTCACCAACTCACCATTAGAAATTGGCTCCTTCCACCTGATATCAGGGTTATTATCATCTCACTACGGTCCTAAATACCTCCGAAAACATCGGTACACACGCTCAGACCACCTGTCCAAACCCTCAGACTGCCTCAAATAACAAATCTCACCTTAAACCACAGTAAAACCCCCGAAAACCCCCGTCCCCTTCCGTCATCGACGACCTATTTGCATCTGCAATCGAAAGAGACTAACCCATCTACCTCTTGGTCCAATTTCAGCCCCCAAATCGCACTCGTTTCGTCGCTACAGCCCATTCTTTATCGCGTTTTAGCTACTTCTCGCCTTTTTTAATTACATTTTCCCGTTTTTAATTGTGATTTTGCAACTCAATCCACCACACCTTGCCCAGTGTCCCCCTGTATCTGTTCACCTTCTCAGCGGCGTCTCGCTGCACTCCACTCTAATTACTACTAACAAATTCTCTACACTAACGCCTCTCAATCGCATCTCAACTCAAAGAGTTTCCGAACATCTTCAATGCCGTGCTCAATGCATCAAAAGCCCTGAACTCCTACCAAATTCTTCAGGTGTTAATTGTTGTGCTCCCTCTACCAAGTTTAATTGCATTGAAGGCTGATTCGGTTTCTGAAAACTCGGCCAAACTCCAGAAAGTCCTTACTACAACTTTTATTTAACTCCCAACAAGTACCATGCTGATGCACGTACCATGAAGAGCTCATCACTTCTATGCTTCATGAATCTGCTCCGAACCGCTTCATTAGCATCATGCTATATGGGCCCCTAAAAGGCGCACCAGCACGCCCAATGCGTGTATCTTGTTCTTCTACATTTCCCGACTTCCACCGCACCTCTATGAAGCCGAGATTCTCTCTAATGCACTCCGTTGATAACTGGAACAACAACGCCGTGCTGAGTACCCTTAAAGACTGATCCGTTTGCCTCCCTCTTCACGCAAAGCACATACTCTACCTCACCAACTCACCATTAGAAATTGGCTCCTTCCACCTGATATCAGGGTTATTATCAATCTCACTACGGTCCTAAATACTCCGAAAACATCGGTACACACGCTCAGACCACCTGTCCAAACCCTCAGACTGCCTCAAATAACAAATCTCACCTTAAACCACAGAAAACCCCCGAAAACCCCCGTCCCCTTCCGTCATCGACGACCTATTTGTCATCTGCAATCGAAAGAGAACTAACCCATCTACCTCTTGGTCCAATTTCAGCCCCCAAATCGCACTCGTTTCGTCGCTACAGCCCATTCTTTATCGCGTTTTAGCTACTTCTCGCCTTTTTTAATTACATTTTCCCGTTTTTAATTGTGATTTTGCAACTCAATCCACCACACCTTGCCCAGTGTCCCCCTGTATCTGTTCACCTTCTCAGCGGCGTCTCGCTGCACTCCACTCTAATTACTACTAACAAATTTTCTACACTAACGCCTCTCAATCGTATCTCAACTCAAAGAGTTTCCGAACATCTTCAATGCCGTGCTCAATGCATCAAAAGCCCTGAACTCCTACCAAATTCTTCAGGTGTTAATTGTTGTGCTCCCTCTACCAAGTTTAATTGCATTGAAGGCTGATTCGGTTTCTGAAAACTCGGCCAAACTCCAGAAAGTCCTTACTACAACTTTTATTTAACTCCCAACAAGTACCATGCTGATGCACGTACCATGAAGAGCTCATCACTTCTATGCTTCATGAATCTGCTCCGAACCGCTTCATTAGCATCATGCTATATGGGCCCCTAAAAGGCGCACCAGCACGCCCAATGCGTGTATCTTGTTCTTCTACATTTCCCGACTTCCACCGCACCTCTATGAAGCCGAGATTCTCTCTAATGCACTCCGTTGATAACTGGAACAACAACGCCGTGCTGAGTACCCTTAAAGACTGATCCGTTTGCCTCCCTCTTCACGCAAAGCACATACTCTACCTCACCAACTCACCATTAGAAATTGGCTCCTTCCACCTGATATCAGGGTTATTATCAATCTCACTACGGTCCTAAATACTCCGAAAACATCGGTACACACGCTCAGACCACCTGTCCAAACCCTCAGACTGCCTCAAATAACAAATCTCACCTTAAACCACAGTACAAACCCCCGAAAACCCCCGTCCCCTTCCGTCATCGACGACCTATTTGTCATCTGCAATCGAAAGAGAACTAACCCATCTACCTCTTGGTCCAATTTCAGCCCCCAAATCGCACTCGTTTCGTCGCTACAGCCCATTCTTTATCGCGTTTTAGCTACTTCTCGCCTTTTTTAATTACATTTTCCCGTTTTTAATTGTGATTTTGCAACTCAATCCACCACACCTTGCCCAGTGTCCCCCTGTATCTGTTCACCTTCTCAGCGGCGTCTCGCTGCACTCCACTCTAATTACTACTAACAAATTCTCTACATAACGCCTCTCAATCGTATCTCAACTCAAAGAGTTTCCGAACATCTTCAATGCCGTGCTCAATGCATCAAAAGCCCTGAACTCCTACCAAATTCTTCAGGTGTTAATTGTTGTGCTCCCTCTACCAAGTTTAATTGCATTGAAGGCTGATTCGGTTTCTGAAAACTCGGCCAAACTCCAGAAAGTCCTTACTACAACTTTTATTTAACTCCCAACAAGTACCATGCTGATGCACGTACCATGAAGAGCTCATCACTTCTATGCTTCATGAATCTGCTCCGAACCGCTTCATTAGCATCATGCTATATGGGCCCCTAAAAGGCGCACCAGCACCGCCCAATGCGTGTATCTTGTTCTTCTACATTTCCCGACTTCCACCGCACCCCTATGAAGCCGAGATTCTCTCTAATGCACTCCGTTGATAACTGGAACAACAACGCCGTGCTGAGTACCCTTAAAGACTGATCCGTTTGCCTCCCTCTTCACGCAAAGCACATACTCTACCTCACCAACTCACCATTAGAAATTGGCTCCTTCCACCTGATATCAGGGTATTATCATCTCACTACGGTCCTAAATACCTCCGAAAACATCGGTACACACCCTCAGACCACCTGTCCAAACCCTCAGACTGCCTCAAATAACAAATCTCACCTTAAACCACAGTATAAACCCCCGAAAACCCCCGTCCCCTTCCGTCATCGACGACCTATTTGTCATCTGCAATCGAAAGAGAACTAACCCATCTACCTCTTGGTCCAATTTCAGCCCCCAAATCGCACTCGTTTCGTCGCTACAGCCCATTCTTTATCGCGTTTTAGCTACTTCTCGCCTTTTTTAATTACATTTTCCCGTTTTTAATTGTGACTTTTGCAACTCAATCCACCACACCTTGCCCAGTGTCCCCCTGTATCCTGTTCACCTTCTCAGCGGCGTCTCGCTGCACTCCACTCTAATTACTACTAACAAATTTTCTACACTAACGCCTCTCAATCGCATCTCAACTCAAAGAGTTTCCGAACATCTTCAATGCCGTGCTCAATGCATCAAAAGCCCTGAACTCCTACCAAATTCTTCAGGTGTTAATTGTTGTGCTCCCTCTACCAAGTTTAATTGCATTGAAGGCTGATTCGGTTTCTGAAAACTCGGCCAAACTCCAGAAAGTCCTTACTACAACTTTTATTTAACTCCCAACAAGTACCATGCTGATGCACGTACCATGAAGAGCTCATCACTTCTATGCTTCATGAATCTGCTCCGAACCGCTTCATTAGCATCATGCTATATGGGCCCCTAAAAGGCGCACCAGCACCGCCCAATGCGTTTATCTTGTTCTTCTACATTTCCCGACTTCCACCGCACCTCTATGAAGCCGAGATTCTCTCTAATGCACTCCGTTGATAACTGGAACAACAACGCCGTGCTGAGTACCCTTAAAGACTGATCCGTTTGCCTCCCTCTTCACGCAAAGCACATACTCTACCTCACCAACTCACCATAGAAATTGGCTCCTTCCACCTGATATCAGGGCTATTATCATCTCACTACGGTCCTAAATAGCTCCGAAAACATCGGTACACACGCTCAGACCACCTGTCCAAACCCTCAGACTGCCTCAAATAACAAATCTCACCTTAAACCACAGTACAAACCCCCGAAAACCCCCGTCCCCTTCCGTCATCGACGACCTATTTGTCATCTGCAATCGAAAGAGAGCTAACCCATCTACCTCTTGGTCCAATTTCAGCCCCCAAATCGCACTCGTTTCGTCGCTACAGCCCATTCTTTATCGCGTTTTAGCTACTTCTCGCCTTTTTTAATTACATTTTCCCGTTTTTAATTGTGACTTTTGCAACTCAATCCACCACACCTTGCCCAGTGTCCCCCTGTATTCTGTTCACCTTCTCAGCGGCGTCTCGCTGCACTCCACTCTAATTACTACTAACAAATTTTCTACAATAACGCCTCTCAATCGTATCTCAACTCAAAGAGTTTCCGAACATCTTCAATGCCGTGCTCAATGCATCAAAAGCCCTGAACTCCTACCAAATTCTTCAGGTGTTAATTGTTGTGCTCCCTCTACCAAGTTTAATTGCATTGAAGGCTGATTCGGTTTCTGAAAACTCGGCCAAACTCCAGAAAGTCCTTACTACAACTTTTATTTAACTCCCAACAAGTACCATGCTGATGCACGTACCATGAAGAGCTCATCACTTCTATGCTTCATGAATCTGCTCCGAACCGCTTCATTAGCATCATGCTATATGGGCCCCTAAAAGCGCACCAGCACGCCCAATGCGTTTATCTTGTTCTTCTACATTTCCCGACTTCCACCGCACCTCTATGAAGCCGAGATTCTCTCTAATGCACTCCGTTGATAACTGGAACAACAACGCCGTGCTGAGTACCCTTAAAGACTGATCCGTTTGCCTCCCTCTTCACGCAAAGCACATACTCTACCTCACCAACTCACCATCAGAAATTGGCTCCTTCCACCTGATATCAGGGCTATTATCATCTCGCTACGGTCCTAAATAGCTCCGAAAACATCGGTACACACCCTCAGACCACCTGTCCAAACCCTCAGACTGCCTCAAATAACAAATCTCACCTTAAACCACAGTACAAACCCCCGAAAACCCCCGTCCCCTTCCGTCATCGACGACCTATTTGTCATCTGCAATCGAAAGAGAGCTAACCCATCTACCTCTTGGTCCAATTTCAGCCCCCAAATCGCACTCGTTTCGTCGCTACAGCCCATTCTTTATCGCGTTTTAGCTACTTCTCGCCTTTTTTAATTACATTTTCCCGTTTTTAATTGTGACTTTTGCAACTCAATCCACCACACCTTGCCCAGTGTCCCCCTGTATTCTGTTCACCTTCTCAGCGGCGTCTCGCTGCACTCCACTCTAATTACTACTAACAAATTTTCTACATAACGCCTCTCAATCGTATCTCAACTCAAAGAGTTTCCGAACATCTTCAATGCCGTGCTCAATGCATCAAAAGCCCTGAACTCCTACCAAATTCTTCAGGTGTTAATTGTTGTGCTCCCTCTACCAAGTTTAATTGCATTGAAGGCTGATTCGGTTTCTGAAAACTCGGCCAAACTCCAGAAAGTCCTTACTACAACTTTTATTTAACTCCCAACAAGTACCATGCTGATGCACGTACCATGAAGAGCTCATCACTTCTATGCTTCATGAATCTGCTCCGAACCGCTTCATTAGCATCATGCTATATGGGCCCCTAAAAGCGCACCAGCAACGCCCAATGCGTTTATCTTGTTCTTCTACATTTCCCGACTTCCACCGCACCTCTATGAAGCCGAGATTCTCTCTAATGCACTCCGTTGATAACTGGAACAACAACGCCGTGCTGAGTACCCTTAAAGACTGATCCGTTTGCCTCCCTCTTCACGCAAAGCACATACTCTACCTCACCAACTCACCATCAGAAATTGGCTCCTTCCACCTGATATCAGGGCTATTATCAGTCTCGCTACGGTCCTAAATAGCTCCGAAAACATCGGTACACACCCTCAGACCACCTGTCCAAACCCTCAGACTGCCTCAAATAACAAATCTCACCTTAAACCACAGTACAAACCCCCGAAAACCCCCGTCCCCTTCCGTCATCGACGACCTATTTGTCATCTGCAATCGAAAGAGAGCTAACCCATCTACCTCTTGGTCCAATTTCAGCCCCCAAATCGCACTCGTTTCGTCGCTACAGCCCATTCTTTATCGCGTTTTAGCTACTTCTCGCCTTTTTTAATTACATTTTCCCGTTTTTAATTGTGACTTTTGCAACTCAATCCACCACACCTTGCCCAGTGTCCCCCTGTATTCTGTTCACCTTCTCAGCGGCGTCTCGCTGCACTCCACTCTAATTACTACTAACAAATTTTCTACAATAACGCCTCTCAATCGTATCTCAACTCAAAGAGTTTCCGAACATCTTCAATGCCGTGCTCAATGCATCAAAAGCCCTGAACTCCTACCAAATTCTTCAGGTGTTAATTGTTGTGCTCCCTCTACCAAGTTTAATTGCATTGAAGGCTGATTCGGTTCTGAAAACTCGGCCAAACTCCAGAAAGTCCTTACTACAACTTTTATTTAACTCCCAACAAGTACCATGCTGATGCACGTACCATGAAGAGCTCATCACTTCTATGCTTCATGAATCTGCTCCGAACCGCTTCATTAGCATCATGCTATATGGGCCCCTAAAAGCGCACCAGCACCGCCCAATGCGTTTATCTTGTTCTTCTACATTTCCCGACTTCCACCGCACCCTATGAAGCCGAGATTCTCTCTAATGCACTCCGTTGATAACTGGAACAACAACGCCGTGCTGAGTACCCTTAAAGACTGATCCGTTTGCCTCCCTCTTCACGCAAAGCACATACTCTACCTCACCAACTCACCATCAGAAATTGGCTCCTTCCACCTGATATCAGGGCTATTATCATCTCACTACGGTCCTAAATACTCCGAAAACATCGGTACACACCCTCAGACCACCTGTCCAAACCCTCAGACTGCCTCAAATAACAAATCTCACCTTAAACCACAGTACAAACCCCCGAAAACCCCCGTCCCCTTCCGTCATCGACGACCTATTTGTCATCTGCAATCGAAAGAGAGCTAACCCATCTACCTCTTGGTCCAATTTCAGCCCCCAAATCGCACTCGTTTCGTCGCTACAGCCCATTCTTTATCGCGTTTTAGCTACTTCTCGCCTTTTTTAATTACATTTTCCCGTTTTTAATTGTGATTTTTGCAACTCAATCCACCACACCTTGCCCAGTGTCCCCCTGTATCCTGTTCACCTTCTCAGCGGCGTCTCGCTGCACTCCACTCTAATTACTACTAACAAATTTCTACACTAACGCCTCTCAATCGATCTCAACTCAAAGAGTTTCCGAACATCTTCAATGCCGTGCTCAATGCATCAAAAGCCCTGAACTCCTACCAAATTCTTCAGGTGTTAATTGTTGTGCTCCCTCTACCAAGTTTAATTGCATTGAAGGCTGATTCGGTTTCTGAAAACTCGGCCAAACTCCAGAAAGTCCTTACTACAACTTTTATTTAACTCCCAACAAGTACCATGCTGATGCACGTACCATGAAGAGCTCATCACTTCTATGCTTCATGAATCTGCTCCGAACCGCTTCATTAGCATCATGCTATATGGGCCCCTAAAAGCGCACCAGCACGCCCAATGCGTTTATCTTGTTCTTCTACATTTCCCGACTTCCACCGCACCTCTATGAAGCCGAGATTCTCTCTAATGCACTCCGTTGATAACTGGAACAACAACGCCGTGCTGAGTACCCTTAAAGACTGATCCGTTTGCCTCCCTCTTCACGCAAAGCACATACTCTACCTCACCAACTCACCATCAGAAATTGGCTCCTTCCACCTGATATCAGGGCTATTATCATCTCACTACGGTCCTAAATACTCCGAAAACATCGGTACACACCCTCAGACCACCTGTCCAAACCCTCAGACTGCCTCAAATAACAAATCTCACCTTAAACCACAGTACAAACCCCCGAAAACCCCCGTCCCCTTCCGTCATCGACGACCTATTTGTCATCTGCAATCGAAAGAGAGCTAACCCATCTACCTCTTGGTCCAATTTCAGCCCCCAAATCGCACTCGTTTCGTCGCTACAGCCCATTCTTTATCGCGTTTTAGCTACTTCTCGCCTTTTTTAATTACATTTTCCCGTTTTTAATTGTGATTTTGCAACTCAATCCACCACACCTTGCCCAGTGTCCCCCTGTATCCTGTTCACCTTCTCAGCGGCGTCTCGCTGCACTCCACTCTAATTACTACTAACAAATTTTCTACAATAACGCCTCTCAATCGCATCTCAACTCAAAGAGTTTCCGAACATCTTCAATGCCGTGCTCAATGCATCAAAAGCCCTGAACTCCTACCAAATTCTTCAGGTGTTAATTGTTGTGCTCCCTCTACCAAGTTTAATTGCATTGAAGGCTGATTCGGTTTCTGAAAACTCGGCCAAACTCCAGAAAGTCCTTACTACAACTTTTATTTAACTCCCAACAAGTACCATGCTGATGCACGTACCATGAAGAGCTCATCACTTCTATGCTTCATGAATCTGCTCCGAACCGCTTCATTAGCATCATGCTATATGGGCCCCTAAAAGGCGCACCAGCACGCCCAATGCGTTTATCTTGTTCTTCTACATTTCCCGACTTCCACCGCACCCTATGAAGCCGAGATTCTCTCTAATGCACTCCGTTGATAACTGGAACAACAACGCCGTGCTGAGTACCCTTAAAGACTGATCCGTTTGCCTCCCTCTTCACGCAAAGCACATACTCTACCTCACCAACTCACCATCAGAAATTGGCTCCTTCCACCTGATATCAGGGCTATTATCAGTCTCGCTACGGTCCTAAATAGCTCCGAAAACATCGGTACACACCCTCAGACCACCTGTCCAAACCCTCAGACTGCCTCAAATAACAAATCTCACCTTAAACCACAGTACAAACCCCCGAAAACCCCCGTCCCCTTCCGTCATCGACGACCTATTTGTCATCTGCAATCGAAAGAGAGCTAACCCATCTACCTCTTGGTCCAATTTCAGCCCCCAAATCGCACTCGTTTCGTCGCTACAGCCCATTCTTTATCGCGTTTTAGCTACTTCTCGCCTTTTTTAATTACATTTTCCCGTTTTTAATTGTGACTTTTGCAACTCAATCCACCACACCTTGCCCAGTGTCCCCCTGTATTCTGTTCACCTTCTCAGCGGCGTCTCGCTGCACTCCACTCTAATTACTACTAACAAATTTTCTACAATAACGCCTCTCAATCGTATCTCAACTCAAAGAGTTTCCGAACATCTTCAATGCCGTGCTCAATGCATCAAAAGCCCTGAACTCCTACCAAATTCTTCAGGTGTTAATTGTTGTGCTCCCTCTACCAAGTTTAATTGCATTGAAGGCTGATTCGGTTTCTGAAAACTCGGCCAAACTCCAGAAAGTCCTTACTACAACTTTTATTTAACTCCCAACAAGTACCATGCTGATGCACGTACCATGAAGAGCTCATCACTTCTATGCTTCATGAATCTGCTCCGAACCGCTTCATTAGCATCATGCTATATGGGCCCCTAAAAGCGCACCAGCAACGCCCAATGCGTTTATCTTGTTCTTCTACATTTCCCGACTTCCACCGCACCTCTATGAAGCCGAGATTCTCTCTAATGCACTCCGTTGATAACTGGAACAACAACGCCGTGCTGAGTACCCTTAAAGACTGATCCGTTTGCTCCCTCTTCACGCAAAGCACATACTCTACCTCACCAACTCACCATCAGAAATTGGCTCCTTCCACCTGATATCAGGGCTATTATCAGTCTCGCTACGGTCCTAAATAGCTCCGAAAACATCGGTACACACCCTCAGACCACCTGTCCAAACCCTCAGACTGCCTCAAATAACAAATCTCACCTTAAACCACAGTACAAACCCCCGAAAACCCCCGTCCCCTTCCGTCATCGACGACCTATTTGTCATCTGCAATCGAAAGAGAGCTAACCCATCTACCTCTTGGTCCAATTTCAGCCCCCAAATCGCACTCGTTTCGTCGCTACAGCCCATTCTTTATCGCGTTTTAGCTACTTCTCGCCTTTTTTAATTACATTTTCCCGTTTTTAATTGTGACTTTTGCAACTCAATCCACCACACCTTGCCCAGTGTCCCCCTGTATTCTGTTCACCTTCTCAGCGGCGTCTCGCTGCACTCCACTCTAATTACTACTAACAAATTTTCTACAATAACGCCTCTCAATCGCATCTCAACTCAAAGAGTTTCCGAACATCTTCAATGCCGTGCTCAATGCATCAAAAGCCCTGAACTCCTACCAAATTCTTCAGGTGTTAATTGTTGTGCTCCCTCTACCAAGTTTAATTGCATTGAAGGCTGATTCGGTTTCTGAAAACTCGGCCAAACTCCAGAAAGTCCTTACTACAACTTTTATTTAACTCCCAACAAGTACCATGCTGATGCACGTACCATGAAGAGCTCATCACTTCTATGCTTCATGAATCTGCTCCGAACCGCTTCATTAGCATCATGCTATATGGGCCCCTAAAAGGCGCACCAGCACGCCCAATGCGTTTATCTTGTTCTTCTACATTTCCCGACTTCCACCGCACCCCTATGAAGCCGAGATTCTCTCTAATGCACTCCGTTGATAACTGGAACAACAACGCCGTGCTGAGTACCCTTAAAGGCTGATCCGTTTGCCTCCCTCTTCACGCAAAGGACATACTCTACCTCACCAACTCACCATTAGAAATTGGCTCCTTCCACCTGATACCAGGGTTATTATCAATCTCACTACGGTCCTAAATACCTCCGAAAACATCGGTACACACGCTCAGACCACCTGTCCAAACCCTCAGACTGCCTCAAATAACAAATCTCACCTTAAACCACAGTATAAACCCCCGAAAACCCCCGTCCCCTTCCGTCATCGACGACCTATTTGCCATATGCAATCGAAAGAAAACTAACCCATCTACCTCTTGGTCCAATTTCAGCCCCCAAATCGCACTCGTTTCGTCGCTACAGTCCATTCTTTATCGCGTTCTAGCTACTTGGAGTAGCTATCTGGAGAACGATTAGACGACCTGTGCTACTATAAGTCGCGACACCTGTGCACAGGCCAAAAGAAATTATGGTAAATTCATAGCCAGAACGCACTGCAGCGAGCAGTGTAGTTTGAGTGGGAAGAAGTTCCGATCTTTGAAAATATTCCATCACAGTACATTTGAGCACATCTGGTATGTGTAGTCCTGAAGAAACCGTTCTGGTCCAGTACAACAAATTTTCAAAGACACTGTAGTTTCGTAGTCTCTTCTCGGTATAGTTCGGAGGGCCGGAGCTAGGATTTTGAAGGGTATTAAGCATGGCTGAGGCAAAAGAGTCGGTCGAATAGGCCTTACAGATGGCATCTTTGATACGGAGTATGTCCAACGAAACGGAATGGAGCTGCGGGAGTGCATGAACAGACCTTCGACGGGGCGCATGATGCAGCTTACTTTTGTGTCCTGGCACGTGCTCGATATCAAAGCTGTGATGATGGCTCTCATCGAGGCATCTACATTGACGTTCGTCCAAATTTGGCTTTCTGTGCAGGAAGAAAATGGGGCCGTGGTCGGTGCGAAGAATAATGTAGCACTCACGCAGGCAAATGTTTCGTCACGGTCAGCATGGTCCAGCACAGGTGCTGATGTCAAATCAGCTTTGATTCTGCAGAAAGAAGAGTGCTGTGAAATGGGCCATTGAAACTGATGATATCTCAAAAGATCATGGAGTGGGCGGAGATTATTTTGATATTAAGGCCTTCATGAAACCTTTGCAGAAATTGGTGAGGCAAACACACTTGCTGTATGTTGCGCATATTGTTCCAAGCCGGCCATTCTGTGATGGATGACGTTATTCCTATCCTGGGTGTAGACCTTTTGATCAGGGACATGGGACCCTAGAAGATCGACTTCTTCAACACCCTACGCTGTCTTTTGCCAAGTTTTGCAAAATGCAGATGCTTACGGAGCGCGGCGATGATCTTCCCAAGGTGTTCTTTATGTTTGTCAATGGATTTGCTGTACACCAAGGTATTATCGATGTATAACACGACACGCTCTCTGCTTAGTTCTTTGAGAACTGACGCGATCAATGTGGAGAATGCTGGAGGGAGTTTGGTCGACCTAAAGCATTGTACTTTCCTTTCAAAGTATCCAAATTGAGCCCGTTTCGCCATTTTGCGGAAGTCTTCATCACGGATTCGTATGTATGGATGTGTCCCAACGCGGTCCGTCTGATAGAAGAACTTCGTATCCGAAATTTGGTGCAACGCTTTGTCAATGATTGGGAGCAGAGTTGAGTTAGGCATAATTATTTTGTTGAACGCGCGATAGTCGCAAACCATTCCCCATTGACTGGATGCCTTTTAGACGAAAGAAACAAGAGCTCCGTATGAAGAGCAAGAGGGTTTGCATGAGCCCTGTGCGAAAACGCTGGACGAGAGTATTACGGAGAAGTTGTAGCTCTTCGTTAGTTGAAGAAGCGTATGGCAGAACGAAATGGCGTGTGTGACCCTGCTTGAGTTTGGTTTCGAAATTGTGTTCCCGATGCGATGCGAGTTCACATGGGGCTTCTTTGTTGGACACATTGTGGTCTTCGTCAACGATATGGGCCACTTCTGGATGCTAGATCGCAGAGGGGGCGGTGCTGGTAAGCGTACAGCTTCGAGCTCGCAAGCAAGCTGTTTCACGATCTTTCGAAGGCTCTTGAAGGAGGTGGTATTCACGAGAGGAAGTTTCTGAGGAATGAGCGCTGTAGCTCTGCAGTTCTCAGGTGAGGGTAGACTGTTAATCCCGAACCATCTGCCCGCTTCATGTTTACCTGATGCATCTTTCGGTTGAACTGGGGCTTTCAGTATACCGAGCCACTCACTGCCTACAGTACTGAGTGGAACTCGATCGTGCTCCTCGTTCATGGCGATGAGGGACACCGACACAAGTGGTAGAGGATTTGAAACTGTTCCCTTGGTTTCATGAAGTATAGGAACCTGACCGTGGTCACGGAGTTCTGCAAAAGAGCGGTTTGATTCTCGAAGCGATAGCCCGCAGCGCCTTGCTGCGGCTGGTAACATAAACGCATGCGAAGCACCAGGGTCCAAGTGGAAGGCCACTGCTGTAGCATTAATGCTCGCTTTGTATATCATATCATCTGTTGGATAGGCCTTGAGCGCAGAGAAGCTTGGAAGTGGAACGACGAGGGTGCTTCACTTTCTGAAATTTTGTGCGTGCTTTGACGAACCTTACAATGCGGAGAACTAGAGTGCATCTGTCATTAGGATTTCATTGACCCCCGAAGAAGAATTCTTTAGGTTCCATGTTAATTAATTAAGACAGCATTTCATTTTACATCTATTGAGAGATTGCAAGCCAAAAATTTTGGCATGTAATTGGTATTGCGAAGATATTGGAATGCTACGAAAACATCTCTACTTACAGAAACGTGATTGACAAGCACTTCTGCTGAGCTTGTCTTCTTAATCTCGACATTTTTTCCTTCTTCTGCCATGACTGAGTGAGAGGTGCTGCCTGTGAGAAATTTAAGGTCTGTTGAGGCGAGGCGGGTTGGGGCCATAGGAGCACGCGAAGGGGGAAACACACGATGCGCAAAAGTAATGATGGTGTAGGGAGACGTGGGAAATGAGGAAATTCAGGCTGTTATAAGCATCAATAAGCAGCACTTTCAGGCGAAACCTTCGAACAATGGAGCGAGCACCTGTAACTCAAGAGCAACGTGTAACTGGCACATTTTGGGCCGCAAGCAGAAATATTGGAGGATATTTTAGTTTATGTGAAAGTTGTAGGACGAGTAGCTTTCGGCGCGGAATTCGAAACTTTGCCAAAGCACACTATCATTGCATGACTGCATGCGGAAATGCTCGGATGCAACCACACGAACTGCTCTATCATGCACGAATGAATCTGTTCCTGCCGTATGCCTTTCCTGAATCATTGACAATATTGTCCGCTCCATCTCTTAATTAAATATTGCGGTTGAATACTTTCCCTTTGTTTCCATTCCAGGCGGTATTATACTTATTCTCAAATCAATTTCTGCAAATATGTCTTCCGCAGAGGTGCGACAATCGTTCAACATTATACTCTTCTTCGAGCAAGAGTTAACTTCAGTAACGACCTTGTAAGCGCTATTAGTCCTCATCGTTGATGCTCTAATCTTCACAAACACTCCTTGACGTTCGGAGCTTACTCCAATGGTTTGACAAACGGGGACTTCTAAATTCCTTGGAATTGTGGCTGAAAGACCAATTACTGGAACTTCAATTCCATGTGGTCGTACCTTCCTGTGAAGCATAGAAAACCGACGAAACGAACTCCAAAGTGCAACCAGGTGAACCTCATCAATAAATTCGCTCAAAGTCTATCTTGTTGACACGCTCCAGCTATAAAATCTGAATATTCTTCACTGTTCACCACTTCAATTGATGCAATTATCACGGATGTACTCGGGCATAATCTATCCTCCCATTCTGAAACTGTGATTCCCAATTGCCTCGCTCGCTTCTTAACATCTTCGATGAGAATAAGAAGGGGCATTAAAACGATAATAATCTTCTAGTTCTTGCACGATTCTGAATCTCTTGCTAGGATTGCACTCGCTATTGGTCCACGCTGATCGTTCTTCTGTATAGCGAAGGCAGGAAGCATCCAAGTCATCGTCTTTCCCCCTCCCGTTGGAAGTACAACTAGCGTTAACACATTCATTGCGCTGCAGAAAACTTGAGAGGCATATATTAGAAATGCTGCTCTCTATTCTGGAGATTTGAACTTCCCTCTCTTAGAGCGAACAAGCTGCTTCAATATCGATTCTGGGCTTGTTAACAGCACAGAACTTGTGTTAATCGTCGTTTCCAGACGTAACGTCTTTCCGATCGAAGTAACAGGACTTGAGAAGGTGCACACGAAAACGCGCCATTTCGAGGGGAAAAGCCATGCTCACGGTGTGCTTACCACGGCGTTACCAGCAAGCTAGATGAAAAACTCTCGAGCGTGAGCCTTGTTTCGAAAATCGGTGTTCTCACGGCGCGAGCCGGTCGAACAGTGAATGTGACGGGCATCTCATCAAGGTGGCATGAGCTCACTTTCCCGTCACACGACGTGTGTTACCAACATGGTATCTCTCCGTTTCCACGGCAACCTTATCCTACTTGGGCATTATCCAGCGTAGCTGGTGTGGCCGTTCCCGCGTAGCGGTGGTACTGTGCGACCCTCGAGCGTAGAAGGTGTTCGATGGGCTCCTCAGGATCCCACGGTGGGTTAGAGCCCGTACCAACGTACATGGTATTGTAATATGCCGCCCTGGTCCCAGTTGTGCCCGATAACTCGGTCGACGACTTACTCTTGAACGTATACCTGCCAGCCTTGCCGTGTTGTGGTTACTTCATCATTCGATAAACCTTGTAGTGAACCGATTCTCGTATCGGGGGTAGTGGCGCGCGCGTGGCTTTGCGTCCCCAGTTCTCTCCGGGGAGGAGCGCTTTCGATGTCGCTGCCTACCGCCAGTCGGTGGAGGTCCTTCCGCTTTGGTGGCGTCAACGGAGCTGCGTGCTGTTTGTCTCTGCTCACGGCAGGAATTGCCACATAAGGTGGTTTTACAACCGTGCGTGCACGTGATCGACTCGACGGTTGGCCGCCAAGCTTCCTCGGTAGATCCGCCTCCCTGTTACAGGTGTCCTTCAACGGCTGCGCCGTTGGCTTCTCAACTTTTCTTGCCAAATTCCCGTTCTGAACGGGTATTTCCGGGCTGTCGTGGCTATCGGCACCACCGGCAGCGTGCGATCTCGCGATCTCAGTGGGCGGCCGCTTTTGGACTGATTTCTCGCGCCCAGTACTTCGGGATGTTCCGCCCATGTCGTGAACTCTTCCCGGGGTGCCCGGTATTCCAACGGCGTTATTGCCCGTTTCCATCCAGTCATTCGAGCCTTCTTGTTCCTCAGCTCGTGCCTGCCGTGCAGCGTTTCCCAAGATTTCTGGTTCTTCTGCGTCGCATTGCGCGGTGGATTGTGGTGTCGCTGCGTTTTCCCCAGTGAGGCTTCGTTCCGATGACGTCGGCTTGATACCAGCGGTATCATTCGACTCTGTTCGGAACACCGCGGCGGATAGGGCACGAGGTTCTTGTGACTTTAACGATTCAGCTTCTGCGTGAGTGTTCTTACCCGGCGATGGTGTAGACTTCCCGACAGCGGGTCTGTGTGTCTGGCGAGCGATCGTGCGTTGCGGACACAGTGCTGGTGCACTACCCGGAACATCCAGAGAGCTCCGTACAGTCCGTGCTTCACGGCTGTTCTCAGGACCTGACGTCGGGAGAGAACTCTCAGCAGAGCTGATAACCTCCTACCCCTCCTTAGATGCAGCGATGTGGGGAGTAACAGAATGTCCCTCATCGCAGGTAGATGAAACCAACGATGGGATAGAAACGGGGGTGCCATGGTGGCGATCATTTTCCGACACAGTCGGCGGGGCTGACTGTATCGGGAGGTCTGTAAGGCCTCGATGCGGGTTGCGCAGAACGGAGGGTCTTGTCACCACATTGTGTTCCGGTATTACCGTTGTTATTGACTCCGTAGACAAACGCTCTGTACTAGACGGGGTCGCCTCAGACGAGGGTGGAGGGGCCAATATCATGCGGTGGAGAAAAATCTGCTCATGCGCGTCAGTGATCTCGACAACTACAATTTCCGAAGCAAACGAGACTACCTTGTAAGGTCCGTCCGCGACAGGCGGGAGCTTATGACGCTTTTCCTTCTCAGGGTTGTAGAGTTCCTTCCGTACGAAGACATGGTTGCCTACTTGAAATGGGTCAGACGTTCGACCTCGCAAGCGAGCATCAAAATCACGCTTGTAAGCGGCCTGGACTTTCGCCATGGATTTCCGCGCAGCGAGTATTAACTTCGTTAGCGAGGTCTTCCATTCCTGGCGATAGTCACCCCCAGATGGGAAACTGCCGAAGGTAACTTCTTATTCTAACGCCAATGGCGGGGGTGTCCTTGACAAAACCAGTTCGATTGGGGCAACAACAGTACTCCTGTGTACTCCCGTGTTATACGCAAAGCTTAACGAGTAAGTGTATATGTCCCATGTTTGTGGATAGTTAGTAACGTGCGGAAGGAGAGATGCAAGCACCGAACGGTTATACCGTTCAACCTGCCCATTACATTGGAGAGTGGTAAGTGGTCGTGAAGATGTTCTTCATGTCCATGATGCGGCATAGATTCTGGAAGAAGCGGGATGCGAATTGATTTTTGCCATCGGATAATAACTCCCCGGGAGGACCATACACGAAGATCCGGTGCGTGAGGAAGGCCTGCGCGACTTTGAACGCGGTAATTCTTCCAAAAGGTACTGTCCGAACCAGTTTCGAGAACCGATCCGTGATAACGAGAACGAACTTATTTGCGGGCGGTATCGATTGCCGCAAATTCAAGCGGCGCCCTGGCAGGGAATAGTTCAATTTATTGGAATTCTTCCACGATTTTTCGCGCTATCGGCGCAGAGACGTACCGTGGCGTAGCAATTCACCTCTATGGGGGGCCAGTAGAAGTTTCTCCTCAAAGTCAGGTACAACTTCCTTTCAGCGTCGCCGCCTTTTTTTGCCTAATGCGAAAGGTGTAGGACCCTCGTCTGCAACGAATGTGGTACCACAACTTGTGGGTGCGACTCGACTGTCCTTACGAGATAGCCGATGTCATTAAACTCGAATGGGACGGTGGATCTACTGTTAAGTCGGGCACGGATCGTGATGCGGAACGGGTCTCCATGTTTGTTCTCGGATCGTTTCTTCCGGTGAAACAGCGACAAAATTCCTCGGTAGGGGCTTTACAGCCTCGGCTTTGCCTGCAAGAAACAGTTCATCGAACTAAGCGTCCATATCGTCCCAGTCATACAGCCAGTCTTCTAGCTTCGAGTCCGGATATTCCGGTTCGTCATCTTCAACGACGAAGCAAGGAATATCATCCTCCTCGACGGCCATAGTTTACAAAATCGTGGGTAAGCCCGAGAGCGCGTCCGCCTGGCTGTTTAGGGTTCCCTTTTTGTATACGACATCGAAGTCGAATTCCGCTCTGGAGAGCCTCCGCCGCATAAGGCGGCCTGTTGGGACAGAGATATTCATCAACCATCTGAACGAGAAATGATCCGTGTACACGGTGAAGTGCGCACCAGCGGATAGGGACGGAGGGTGGAAAACGCCCATACGATTGCAAGGCGTTCCTTCTCCGAAACGGAGTAGTTCCGTTCATGAACGTTTAGCGAACGTGACCTGTAACCTATGGGTTTTCGTTCTCTCTCGGGAGTGGTTTGGAACAGCGCACAGCCTACTTGGTTGTCGCTAGATTCCGTGTCCCCGGAGAACGGCAATCTCTGTTTTGGTAACGATAGGATCGGTGCTGATGTAACAGTCTGTTTCAAGGAGTTGAACGCTTCCGCTCGTGCAGGCGTGAAGGGGTCCAGTTTTGGTGACTGACCTCTTCACAAGAGAGCGTTAAGGAGAGACGCAATGACCGAAAAGTTCGGTACGGACCTTCTTTAGACGTTGACCAACCCTAGAAAGAAGCATCATTCCGTTTGAATTCGCGATTCCTTCGCCGTGGCGAGTGACGTAACGCGAGCTTCCTCGACCGTCAGCCGTTCGGGCCGGATAATGTGTCCACGATACTTGGCGGTGTCGGTGAAGAATTCAAACTTCCTCAACTTGAGGGTTATTCCTGCATTACGCAGAGTGGTCATCACGTCCCTGAAAGGGGTGAGATAATCGGCCTGATTACAGGAAAACAGGATGATATCGTCGAGGTACACGAGACAATTCCGCCACTTGAAGCATCTGAAGAAGATGTCGATGGCACGCTAGAACCTAGCGGGAGCGTTGGTTCAACTGAAAGGCATCCGCTTCAAGCGGTAAAAGTCCGAATGGCACACGAACGCAGTCTTGTCGCGGTCTTCCTCCCTCACGGGTACTTGCCACTATCTCCAATTTTCATCGAGAGCCATAAACACGGTGGCGCCACCGAGCAAATCCATACAATCGTCCATACGAGGGATTGGGTAAACGTTTCTTACCATCACGGCATTGAGGCAGCGATAGTTGACACAGCACCCCCAGATTCCGTCGGCCTTGAGAACCAGTACAACTGGAAATGCCCACAGCGATTGTGCGTGTTCAATGACACCTGCACGGAGCATCTCGTCCAATTGGAACTGTTCTTATTCCCCAGTTCTCGGTCCTGCCCTGTAAGGGGGTTGTGAAACCGGACGCGTATTCGGTAAGAAATCGGTACGGTGTTCCATTGCATTAATCTCTCCAAGAGAGCCATCCCACATTGGGATAAACTCCCATAAAATGTCTCTTAGACGTTCACGGTGCGACTCCGGTACATGACCGAGATCAAGTTCCTGGAGCGCCTTCAAGGGGTCAACCTTGTCGTAGCTCGTGAGCTTACGCTCTTCTGTCCCTGACACAGGGTGTGGTTCGGAGTCAGTCGGCTTCTTCTCCGTTGCGACGGTACCGCTACTCGTGGAAGCGGCAGGTACTGGAACTCCTTCCTCGAGCAACCAACGAATTCTCTTTACAGAAAGTTGTTGTCCTATCGGTACTACCGATTAAACGATTCGTCGTCTGATCGCGGTTCGCGAAGCACCGGTAAGGTGAAGGATTACATCAAACGATTGTACATCGTCATGCCCAAGAAATTCGATGGCGAAAACCCAATCATGGTGTTAGATTTCCTTGCCCGGTTCGTTCGGGAAGCCGATATTCTCGGGATGAGTGAAGCTCAAGCGTACCTCGCTTTCCCGTGTATCTTATCCGGTATCGCGGAGGATTAGTTCAATTCTGTCCCAGGATCCTCGGCAGCATCTGACGGCGGAGTTACTTGTTGGTCGGAAGCCGTACAGTACCTTCTCAGGTCGTATGCAACGGGCAACGGGATCCAGAACGCGATCTCTGCTCTCCGAGATACCAAACAGAAGCCTGGTGAAACCGAAACGGTGTATTCAATTCGTTTGAATAAAGCGTTTCATCGCTGTGGAAATGTGTACTCTGCTCAAGAGAGATGCACGATGTTCGTGTAGGGACTTCATCCTGCCATTTAGACGTTCGTTGCGCGTCACCGCGAAGAAAAGCGTAAGAGCACTTACCTGGAGCTTGTCCAGTATGCCCAGGATGAGGGCGAAACGCTTTGCGCACGACAAGAACCGAAACGCCGGTCTAGGGCATTGTTCGCCGAGGGTTCTGTCCCATCTTCGCCCATGCTGAATGGGAATTCCGTGAAGCAGGATGTGGACAATGTGCACTTTTTGGGAAGCAATTCGAACTCGTACGGAACGTCAGAGTTGCCGTGTACATCGGAGAATGCTTCTGAAGGTGACCCCGCTCTGTACGCAGGAGGTGGTTGTGTTGCGGCCGCGCCTCTTGTTCATGCGTCCAACGGTTCTCGTTTGTCCCACCCTGGTTGTGTAGATTCCTCTCCACAGCGTAGTGACGATGGTTATTGTTTCCCCGAGAAGTCGACGTCGACCATTTGTCACTTGTGTTACCGACAACGGTCACATATCACCTGCGTGTATGTTGCCCGCTCGGGAGATGTCGAGTGTCCTCGTACAGTACGAGTCCCTCACGCCAGCCGAGAAAGCTCGTGTACCGAGTGCCTCATATGAAGCAATGAAGGCCTTTGTAGGCACCCCTGGTACAGGGAAGATCGAGAAGACCGAAGAAGCCCGGGACCCTGCTACTCAGCCTGAAGCACGCGTACCCGTACGAGAGGGTCCACCTGGATCCAGGGATGGAAGCGATCCGCCGAGTCCGGCGACTTCCGTTTCGAAAAACTATGTTTGACGCCTCTCCCCTACGGGAGGGGCGTCTTCTGAGCCGAAGTTGAAGACGCCCGAGGCGCCGAAGCTTTGCTCCCCAGTTCAAATCCTGAGAAGGAGGAAGGCTACAGACGCAGATTCGAAACAGCTCACTGTTTTGCGTCGTCCATGGATACGTTCGCATAATCTCCGTATCCCGGATAGAGTCTTGGTTATGGCCAAGAGGAATTATAAGGTTTACGCCGACCTCTGCCTTTCCAACCAGTTTATGGTTCGATAACTGTCTATCTTGGACACAGGTGCCGCCCTTAGCTTAATCAATTTGGCGATTGTACCCCCGGCACTTCGGGCTCTCTTTCGTTCCGGTCCTTCCCTGGATATTTCGGACGCGAACAATAACCCGTTGAAAACGGTTGGTTGCTTTCCCCCTGTCGTGAGGTTAGGCGTTCACGTCGTTCAGCTCGACTTCATTGTATGCGACTCACTCGCAGCACCGGTTATCCTCGGGTGTGATTTCTGCGACCGCTTTGTCGAAGCGATACGCCCGCGAGTGAAAACTGTTGAAATTGGTGGATGGTTCTACTATCCCGATTGTTCGGAAACCGCTCAAGTTGGCAACCCATAAGCGGTTACCAATACATGCCGCTCAGGAAGTAACGAACATGGGCCCCGTTTCGACGAAGCTTCGCGTTGCGAAATCGGTTGCAATTAGCGCTCGCTCTTTCGCCTCCTTTGCTACCAGCCACCGGTGGTTCACTACTTCCGATATCTCTGTTCCCATTCGACTGCTACGGAATCCACAGATGGTTTTCCCTGTCTCGCTGAACATTCGGAAGAGATCAAAATCGAGTTGGAGGTGGTTTGCGGCGTAGCGAACTGTGCATTTCCGCTCTTGGGCGTCAATCAATCGTTCCTTGTCTATGCTTTCGATTTCGCACCAACGGCAGTAAGCTTGCTTCAGTAAAAAGATCAGTACGACGAGAATGTAATAAAGGCATTTGTGTGGGACTTTTGCACCCAGCCGCTCAGCGCCATGGAGCCGCAACAGCGCGGTTCGATGTCGGACAAGGTGGTTGACTACTGCTTGCTTCTTTTTGAGTTAAGCGCTGTTCCTCGGGCAAAGCAATCCAATAGCATACAGAACTTATGCGCCCTCCTCAAGCCTGGAGCAAGACTGCTAATTCCGTGAGTATGCAACCGGTGATTTGGCACAGAATCGGTTTGCGTCGCGCAACAAAAGTGGCGACAACTACTTTGTTTGTCAGGACAAAACTCTTTCTTTCTTCTTTGACGAAGAAACGTTGCGTTCTCGCATGAGAGAAGGAGGCTTTGAAAAAGTTTACGTTCGAAGAGTTTCAAGAGTTATTGAGAATGGGAAGAAAAACTGGCAAACGAACGGAGTCTTCCTCCAAGCAGAACCCATGAAACCCAGTCATTGAGTGATATATATACTTCTGAATACGCCGACTGATTGATAGGGTGACATTAGTGCTAACTATGAATATTCCAATGGTCCTTTGGCAGTTTCTTCAACCTCTCGTATCATATGCGATATGATCTGCTTCAACCCCTCATATCAGGTGCACAATATAATAGATATCGATTCTCCAGGGAGCATTGGTATACCGATTATGGACCCGATACCCATCTGCCTTGAGTACGTCATTGATGAGGTGTTGCGCTTTACAATGTTGTCAACATACAGATGAATATTTGTGTACAGGAACTGGAGAAGAGAAGTTGTCGAATGAAACCGCAATACAGCTCTTTGACAGGTGAAATTTGAGCTTGCTTGAATCCCACGCCATTGAAACTAAATCACACAGATCTTGGCAGCCGCATGAAGGACAGAGTCATAACGAGAGAGATCCGGCACAAATGTAGATTGTGGTTCCCCTAAGTATTTCACTTATTCCAAAGGGCTGATTTAAGTCAAGTAGGGTAAAGAGGGTAAGGCCTCAAGAACTTAAGCTTATATACGGTAAAAACCCCTCTTCAATCCCCCACAACAACGGTTGGGCAGACTTTGAGCCAAACAATGTAAGGAATTTCCAACTCGTCATAGGTCGAGAGATAATAATTGACGCACAAAATCTCAAAGCCGCCACGTCAAGTGCATCGCTCTTCAATAAGGGACCCATCTCCCGCCAGGACGACCTGGAGGTCCACAACCGTAGTGATAGGAAGACCGCCTTCCACTGTTGAAGCGTCCTCTCCCCGTTATACCTGTGGTGAATCCAGGCACGTTGTGCCCGTTGCTGTTGTCTTCAGTTGACGCCCTTTGAACATGGCTTCGTTGAAAATAAACGCATTCCGGACAGCATGTTGGTTCTTTAACTCCATGCATGCAAAGCCTTTCGTAGCTCCTGTGGCCTTATGTGTTATTATAGTTACTCTATTGATTGTTCCACATTCCTCGAAATACTTGCTCAGCTCTTCAACTATTGCACTGTAGTTAACTCAACCTACATGGTATGTGGGACAGAACAGGTGAGTTAGAGATGCTGATCTCAACAATTGCAAAACGCTTTTCTATGCAACATGAACGAAATAGGCAATGAACGTACATTTCCCACATATATGGACCTCTAGTCGGCATCTGCAACAGCACCGTCAACCATAATACCTCCCCCCCGCCACATTGGGGTCTATGGGCATGTTTATGGCAGCTGTTGTAGCTGCAGCTTTCGCGCCGACGCTGGCATCATTATCCTGGTAATCCGCGCTTTCTGGACTCAGCAGGGACGACATCTGCTCCATCTCAAGCAAACGCTCTTTCAATGCTCTCAACTCCTGGATTCCAAACGTCCAAGATTGATTGAGGTCAGATATGTCCTTGTGTACAATTCAATTGACAAGATCGGCGAAAGAGGCGTTTGTGACAACGTACTGGGTCCAAGTGATTGGAAGGATTTTCTTCTTCATGATTGTTGTTGGGGGCTTTCATTTGCGGAAACCGTCTTTTGTTTTTTATGCTTCTTGCAATTCTGCTGATCGGAATTTTTTTTCGTTCTCAGGAGCAATGGTCGGGGCTGCTTCTTGTGCGTTGGCTTCATGTACGACGACGCCTTCGTTAGCGGCCATAGTTGTGTTTGCGTAAAGTAAGCTTGAAATCAGAAGTGAATTGTAGTTGGTAAGAGAACGATGCTGGAATGAGAAGCGTATGAGGCAGTTCACGAGTGAATTAACGAAAACAGCTCGGTAAACATGTAGAGAAATGCTAGATATAGTACGCTTCGAAAAGCGGCCGATCTCCACTTATACAGGTGGCTGGACACTTGTTCCAAGAATAGCTGGTGCGAATCGATGTGGGCGCTGGTACATGTCTTCTGGGATGCAACGTGAAAAATTGATTGCAGAAGCGGTCGTCTTCCTATACAGAGGATCTCTATCAGGAAAATAAAGCATCTGTGACTGTCGAAGATCAGTATAAATCCTTTCTGATCGTAGCGTCGCCGTCGCTACGCTATACCTTTGTACCGACGGTACTTTAGACCTCCGTGCATATCCTCTGCACTTTGAACTACATATTGTTTGAACACACTCCGTGGCGTTCTACAGTTTTGTGATAAAGCGACACATGTGCATCCACATGAGCGACGTCTCCATGTTGTAGAACACGTTTCATTCATTCCAAAACCAAATTGTCAAAGTTTCACTTCGTTTCAGCATGTCTCTACGTGTAGTCTCTCTTGTCAACACTCGTATTTCGCTTGAACCCCTCCACCACATGCCTGCAGCTCTCTCCCAATGACGAGCGCACCACTGTCGTCGCCACCGGCGGGCTGCTGTGGTTCCGCACTCAAAGCGGCCTTCTGCTCCGCCATCGTAGTCACAAGGACGAAACTGACGAGGTACGTGGACACCTGGGCGTGCGCGTTTGCTGGAGGCTTTGCATAACGATGGGCCTTCGTGACGGACTTGTGATGAGCCGTGCTTAAGGAGGCCGTGCAGGTGCGGTAGTGCAAGATGAATGGAGTTCTGTGCATCCTGATGCAGAGTTGGAGTGCTCTGGGGTTGTGGCGGGAGGTGAAAGAAGGGAGAAGACTGAGCAATATGCATCGGCAGAAAGGTGGGTTATCATGACATGAACGGCTATATAATCTGGTGGCGGCGCATGCAGCGGGGCCGCTACCAGCATGAAGTTTGGGGGCGATTCATGCCGCTGAAGGCACATCTCAGAGAACAGCACGGCGAGCACTCCGGAGAGTATTAATCTCCAATTTCAGCTTGATTTTGACGGGCTGAGGGGCTGCAAACGCGGGAAATAGGGCGTCAAAACGTTATGCGTGTACGCTGGCGCGGTAAGCATGCGGCGACGTGGTGCTGGACGTGATTTACGTGAAAAGTGCCATACGCAAGACGTACTACGAGTCGAGCGCGAGACGTCATCTGACGGGTCAAGCGTGCTGTGTAACGTATGTGGCACGAAGGTACGCCGCACAGGCGTCTGCGACAGAGGAATGGTAGCTGACCTCAACTCATGGACGGAATGACGGGTGGTGTGGACGTAGGCTCCATGCATCTTACTAACGGAAGGGCTGCAGCGCGAGCTCAAGTGCCGGGTCTTTAGCGGGTGTGGCGCGTTTGAAGGTGATCACGTCCGGCTGGCGCATGTTGTCTGCTTTGCGAGTAGTCTCGGGTCTGCAGATGGGTATCTGTTGGTGCAGCAGCAGAAGCTGGCAGGTTGAATGCTCTTCGAGGGACTCTAAAGACATGAGAGAAAGAGATTCGCTTGCTGGAATGGAAGAAATAAGGGATGAAAGCCTCTCTTTTTACTAATGAAGAAATGAACCGCATGAAGTTACGGAAACTATAATATGAGAAGGACAAATTTTAGAAGCACGTGGAAGCGGCAAGAGCGATGCAGACAACGCTCAAATCAGACTTATACACCAAAAAAGAAGCGTTGTCAAGATTCGCGTCTGATTTCGAAAGCTTCAGGACAACACTGAGATATTTGAGCGAGCGGCAGGAGCGGGTTTCGATAGAGCCTGACTCTGCACATCACAAGTTCTCTGCACTGGAAACAGAAGTAAACTCGCTACAGGGATCGCTGTCTTCCGTGTCATCTTCGACGACTTCTTCGACGACTTCGACAGCAAGTCTTCTTCGAGAGGCGCAGGAAGAATTGCTCGAACGCAAAGCTGAGTCAAGCGTGATACAAGCTGAGGTAGATGACGTGAAGAAATCTGCCAGCGTGAAACTCTCGACGCACGAAGAAGAGATGGAGGATCTTCTACAGGAGATTGGCGCGGGGCAGACGCGGATACGTAAGAGGGAGGGAAAGCTCAACGAACTGAGTCGGCAGGAAAATGAGCAAATTGCTCAGCTGGAGACGGTGATGGGGCACACAGTGATTGAGAGCAGCGCTCAGAAGAACGTAGAGAAGATGGTCGAGGTCTTTACATCAAGCAAGCTTTCCGCCGAGAGCTATGCTAGAACATCGACTGAGAAGCGCGTGAGCGATTTGACCTCGAAACTACCAGCATGCGACAAAAAGTGGCTGACCTGGCATTGGTGGAGTAGAAGCTGTGCCTCGAAAAAAGGCGATAAGTGAGGAGACGCAGGCATTGAAGCTAGACTAGACGCTTCTGTCGACGGCGGACGTAGGGCTGATGGCGCCGTGCGAGTGAACCTTGTCGGAGTGTCACTTACTGAGGCACATAAACGGATGCAGAGCAGAGCGACCTTTTGAAGTTTCGCGAAGAGCAATCACGGAGCGGTGGCGAGAAGCGAGATGGACGCGCTGCGCGGGGAAACCGCCTAGCTCGTGAAGGACAGCGTACTCGGCAAAGACGGTGTGCTGCTCGAGCTGTTGAGAGCACGCCTGGGCGTGAATGACGCACATTCGAGAACGGTCCCTTACTAGTCATTAGAAGCCCATAGTACGGCGTTATTTAGTAACAAATTTGATACCGGTCCGTACTACTGTTAAACATGTTCAGGACAGTGTGTGAGATGTTCTCGGTCTTTCTTTGTCGGTTATACGGTGCTATTCTGAACTAAATAAAGTGAACGAAACATGTCTCAAATATATGACAAAAGATGGCGGCCTCGGCCATATTTTGAACTACGTTAGCCATGATGAATACGGCATTCTTTAGGCCATGTTTAGACGCCATTACTTTTGCCCTATTTAGGACTTTTATTGCCCGAATTTTTTTGACCATTTTTCGATCATACTTAGGACATGAAAAGGCCTCATCTGGGCTCTGCAAAATGCTCACAGGGCACTGAATGCAGTGACCGTCAAAGAAATTTATCCAATTCCTCGGATGGACGAGTAAATTGACTCTCTTGGGAGTGCCTCGGTGTTCACCGCCCTTGAGGCCAATTGGGGATACTGGCAAGTTCCAATACGGAAGGGAGACCGGGATAAAAAGGATTTCGTCTGTCATCAGGGACTTTTCCGGTTTAATCGGATGCCTTTCGGTCTAATGAATGCGCCGGCAACTTTTCAGCGTACGATTGACATTCTCTTAGCGATACTCAAGTGGCGTACTTGCCTGGTGTATTTGGATGACATAATTGTCTTCTCCAATAGTCTGGATGAGCATCTATCCCATGTGCGGGAGGTAATGCGCGTTTTGCGAGACGCAGGTATAACGTTGAAACTCAAGAAGTGTGAGTTCTTCACCGATTCTGTGAAATACCTGGGACACATCATCCGTCCTGGGATGCTCTCAGTCGATTAGATAAGGGTGAAATCGCTGAAGGAAGCGCGTCATCCGACAACTCAAACGGAGCTCCGATCATTGCTCGGGTTGTGCAACGTTTCAAGTCAGTTCGTTCCAAAATTCACAGATGTTGCGGCACCTCTCAACGCTGTCCTCAGGAAAGGGCAACCAGTCAAACTGGAACCCTTTGGCGACGCGGAAGCCTCTGGCTTTTCGTCTCTTATAGAAACTCTTACGTCTCCGCCTTTAATGGCTTTACCCAAACCGGGTTTACCATTTGAAGTTGACACTGATGCCAGTAATAACCAAGTCGGTTGTGCACTGTTTCAAACCTCGAAAGATGGCGAGCGACATCCAATTGGATATTGGTCTCGTTCTTTGAACGTGCACGAGAGTAATAACTCGGTCTCTGAGAAAGACTGTCTCGCCGTTGTGTGGGCGTTATCAACTTTGAGACCCTATCTCATGGGAACTCACTTCGTGGTACATACGGACCATTCTTCACTCCGTTGGCTTATGGAGATATCCGACCCTTCGGGTTCCCTCATGCGCTGACGCCTCCGACTTTCGGAATTCGATTTCAATGTACGCTACAAGAAGGGAACCCTGAACACTCAGGCCGATGCACTCTCCCGACTCGGGACATCTGGTGCAGCAGAACCAGTTGATGACCTCGATATACCCTGTTTCATGGTGGAAGACCTCGTGGATGGAGCCGAGTAGACTACGGATGACGTATGCGACGATATCCTCGCCGCAGAACCGGCTGAACCCCTGTCCGGTTCATTCATACCCATTACTTCAGAAGAGTTAGCGCGTGAACAACAGGTGGATGCCTCTTTACGCAGATTCGTGGTCGACTCAACGGAGGATTCAAGATACACTTTTTGATTAACGACGGGGGATTCCTTGTCAGGATGGTTGAATCTAACCCACAAATTGTGGTTCCCCACTCTTCACAACAACGTGTGTTGCATCTCCACATTAAGTCAAAGTAGGCGCACACCCTGGGGGCAGGAAACTCTATCTGACTCTCCGAAGAGATTTCTATTGGCCAGCGATGGCGTTCGACTGCTACGCAGTGCGCCGTTCGTGTACGGAATGCGCGCAGAACAACGTCAAACTCCGACGGTATTCTAAGAAGTTGTCGCTGTTTCCAGCTCGCGCTCCCTTGGAGTTCATCGCTATCGATATACTTGGTGAATTGATCAAGACTGCTCGCGGTAACCGCTTTCTCCTGGTTATCAGGGACAGGTTTTCAAAGCTGGTACGGACAGTTCCGTTAAAGCGTAACACCGCTCGCGTGGTCGCGGAGGCGTTCGTCACGCATTGGGTCTTTTCATAAGGGCCACCAGTTCATCTGTTATCAGATAATGGACCGCAATTCACTGCGAAGTTCTTTCAGGACGTCTGCAGAATCTTGGATATCAAGAACGTGTTCACGACAACTTATCATCCCCAGAGTAATGGGCAGGTTTAAAGGTTTAACCAAACAATGCTGAACGCATTACGATCCTATGTTGCGGATCACCCCAAGAACTGGGACCTGTAAACCGATGCGATTATTTACGCGTACAACACCCAGGTTCATCAGGTTACCTCGTTATCACCATTCGAGTTGGTTCTATCCAGAAAACCGCCGCCGGTTGCAATAGAAGCTGAACGGACGCTGTCGATGTACCCGTCGCCGGGGAAGTAAAGGGATGCCTGGAAATCTTGGTTAACGAGGATGGTACCGGTTGCCCGAAAGGCCAAGGATAACGAGCAGCTTGCCTACAAGCGTAACTTCGATAAGCGAATTCGACGTCCGCTACCTACAATCCATAAGGATGACTACATGTTCGTACGCAAAGAACACTATAATCCTGAAAAGGAACGGCGTCATGAGCTGTCTCCAATTACGGACCGTCCTTATCGAGTTGTTCAAGTCGCTTCCGATACTGTCGTTCTCGAAATTGACAACCAACACGAACATATTTCTCGTGACCGCGTTACGCTCGCGCCTAATTTAAACGTGGAGTTGTCTACTAGCCCTACCGCTTCAGGTGATCCTGAACAGGAGGAAGTCGCTTCTACGGACGTTGCGACGCAACGCCCTGCTGTTCTTCCGCACCCGGATCGAGATTTAACGGATCTACCTTTGGAAGGTTACTCTGAATTACGAGATAGTAGCACTGATACTCGAGAAGTTTCGAGGGACTCTACAAGAGTTAACCCACCCATTCATATCCTGACGGAACCCGTGGCTCCGCCTAAAGAGGGGGAGGGTGATGCTGCTCAGATCGATAACGATTTTCCGGCGTCGCACGTTACTCCAGTTGCTGAAAATGGTGTTTCAAAAGCTGCTGATGGCATTACTCTTACCAGAGTTACGACATCTGGTAACGTGACCGACTCGCAGAACGAGAAACCTTTGCAAACCACGGATTCTCCTCGCAAGGAGGTCACATGCACGCCGCGTATCGCTACGGGCGCTTCCTCGGAACGCCGAGTTGTTAAAGAAGTTTCCGCTGATCTGAAGTCGCTGTCGCACGCGGAAAATGGTGAGAACTTCGAAGAAATCGAATGTGATCCCGCATGGATGGCTCTGTGGACTCCAGAGTAACATGAACATTATGGATGATGAATACCCGTTGGGCACTTGGTACTTTACCAGCATAGGTTGATCCACGACGTGGAGAGACCGTTTGCACGGTGCGCTCATCTGCTTGTCACTTCAGGTGCGGTCGCGCGCAGTCTGCCGATGGGAATTGCAGTCGCACGCGCTGCGCCCGAGCACGGCTATCACGTGGAATCTCCTTATTGAGAATTGGATTATATGTTTACGCATGAAGGGGCCGAATCCGGCGCTGTGCGCATTGCCGCATTTCGAGAAATCTCAAAGTTTCGAGTTGCCAACCGCTCACGGTGTCCACGCGTGGCACGCGTACCGCCTACAACAGCGCGCGCAATTTAATTGCCTGAGTTTTTGGCTTGCCACGGCGCTTGGACTCCGGTGCAAACGGATGGCATGGCAAAAGGACACATGGCACCTTTGCAGACCCAATCGGGAACGCTTGCACAAGTACGCGTGGCAGGATGCACGGCCAATGAGATCACGTTGCACTCCGCGCAAACGGTCAACCGCTGTGAGAATGCAACTGCCCACGTGGCGAACCGCCGCACCAATGGCGTTGAAGTGCACAATCCCCGTGGCCGGGTGAACCTCCAGCAAGGGCAGGAAGAGCCTAAAGAGGGTAACCACCGAGAACCGGCAACCTCGTGAATACAAATATATCGTGTATAGTTGTTGACACCGTTTATCGGTTTGTTCGTTGATGTTCATGAACGGATCCCCGTTGAACTCAGAAACTTGAGGAGTATTAATTGGACTTCGATATTCGAAAACTGGGTGTATCGAGGTGGAGCTATAGTACTGCGGTCACGTCGGCGCTCGCGAAGCTCGCGTGAATGAAATTGGCGAAAGCCGTTGCTGTAGCATCCACCAGAGAAGTGTTGAACCAAACCCCGTAAGGTGTTCTCATGGTCTGAGAGTCTCAATGGTTAATCCAGAAACGGATGTCCACCCGCAGGAGTATGTCGTCGACCGAATTGTGCGGCATGTCGCAGGTCCCGATGGGAGGTTTCGTTACCAAATCCGATGGTACGGATACTCTCCTGAAGAGGATACGTACGAAGCAATTGAGCATCTACCTCGCTCGAAGGTAATCGCCTATCACCGGCGTTCGCGCACAGCTCTTCCTCCATATCTGGACTGTGCCCAGGTGGGGTAACTCGCGACCGAGAAAATTCGTCCTCGATGTTGTCCGCTTCGCAGAAAGCTCTTGTGGTAGAGAAGTATTACTCGATGGTTCGAGAGAATCTCAGGGATGAAGGAGAAGCATAATTCCGAATTAACGGAGTCACCGAATTAACGGTTAAGAAGTAACAGAAGTTCATGAAGCATGAAGTACACAGAATCGTGAAGTAAGAAGATGAAGAATGAAGAATCGGAAACGATGAATTCAGAAGTTGAAGAAGAAGGAAGGAAGAAAGAAGATCTATCACTGCAATTCAGTTTTACCAGAAGTTGGTTCTAATATGATATATACTACTTGCCTAGCAAGGGGTCGCGAGAGGTCGTTGTCCGGTCATCCGGTTCTTACAATCCCGTCGATGGGTCGGCGCCTCCTAGATTGTTGGGACCACCCTGGTTCAGGGAAAGCCAAGGGTAGCTCTGCGTAGCTAACGCCAGCATCTGGCCGATATCCGTCATCCCTCGTGGGATCGGGACGCCCACCTGGGTGAGCTGGTTTCGCAACGCAACAGCCTGCGGATCAACCGCCCCAGTCGGCGTGATGTTCCAACCAGGTGGAGCGCTACCCCCGCTTGCTCCCGTCGTTGGGATAACCTGCATGCCACTCACCGGCGTCGGTTGTATCCCCTCTCCAGGATTCATTGGTTCGCTAGCCACCATCGGATCGTCCCCGCTGTCTCGGGCATAGTAACTGTCGGAGAACATGAACCCGATATGGTGATCACTCGGCACAGCAAAAGCCACCTGCTTCAATGCGCGTGCTTCCGCGAAGTCGGTCACGGTCCCCTCGCAAGGGTTGAAGTATACGAAGTCTCCATCTCCTGGATATCGTCTACCTGGCGACTTATCGAAGCGCGTACGCTGACCCGGTGGAACGTTCTCGGGCTGTTCTCTGCTCCAATCGATATCATCGATGACGTCAAGAAGGTACAGCAATTCATCCACGTCGGTGGAGGAACCGAGAGCGGTGTGTAAATCCAATTGTCAGATGAGCTGCCTCAACTTCGGGGGAAGGTACCAAATACGGCACTGGTCGTAGACTTCCCAGAGGGTGAACGCGGCCACGCGGGCAGCCCATTCGCACATCATCAAGGCCCAGTACCCGGAATTCGGATTTGCAATCATGCGGGAGCCAATGTAGGCAATGCAGGGAGGACACTCCGCGAAACAACGGCGTGGAACCTCAAGGTTGCTCCACCACGGAGGAATGGGGACGTAGCGACCCGGTAGTGCGTCATGTCGCAGACGTTCCACTTCGGAATTCGTGTAAGGTACGAACAACCGGAACCTGGATCGCCATTTCCTTTCACTTCGGACGCGGTCGCTGAAGGTCCCCTCGCCAGAAGGGCGTCGCATGAAGCGGAACTCCGCTCGCAGAATCGGTCGGTTGAAGAGCAAAATATCCGGATCCATCGGAGCATTCGGGTCAATCTTCGTCGGATCGAAGGCAGCAAGACTCGCTCCATAGGTGATCTCACCGTACGTTTGGTAACGGGAGAGGTCGAACCCTTACTCGGGCGGTACCATTTCTGGTGGATTGTGGGCACGGTTCATTCGGAAGTACGAAAAGCGCACCATACTTGCGCGAGCTTTGTCAAGCGTCTCGTACCGTCTGCCGGTTCTTTTCCTGTCGAGGAGGTGTAGTGCCACCGCAATGCGAGTTCTCCAACCCCAGGAAGTCACCATATTCCGTTACAAACCACCTGGAAATGTGCCGTCTTCCGTGTAGGAATCGATGAGGTCTTTATCTCTCACCGGTTGAGGGTGGAACCAAGGAGCTCTGGAGTACCCCCAACCGCCGCCTAGTCGCCGGTCTTGCACGAGAAGCGATTCGCGTGTGATCCATCACGACGCGTGCGCCGTAACCGGCATAGCTCCAGAGGAGTTCCAAGCCGATGCCGCGGCGACGTTCATAGCTGAAGCAACCGGGTGCTGACTCCCCTGTGGCAGCAGGGCAGTGGCGAAACCGCCGAAGTATCCTGCTCCTGCGGAGGAAGGTCCGGCACCGGAGGGAGCACCTGACTGGCTGCGACCCGTTGAGGAAGGGAAAGCGCTGTCGTCAGAATTCGGGTTTATCGAAGAAGCGACCTCTCGCGTTGCTTGGTCGTTCGGAATATCGAATTTCGCATGAGGCGTGTGTTCACTTGAAAGTGTATCGCTGTTCAGCGTTGGTTTTCTTGGTATCGGGATGTCTGAGTCACTCACGCCTGAGCTTATATGTTCTCGCAAACGAGGTGGTGATGTCGCCGACACGGTGTTCCTCGTCGTAAGGAGGGGGATGTGTAGAGCAATCACGATTTCGCGTTTCTGACGTGTTCCGTCTCATAACACCTCGGCTCTCCGAGTTGCCTCTACAGCAAGGTTATGAATTTGGGCGGCATTCTGACACCATATGGCATGGTGGCACCCGATGGGTTTGATGGATTGGTAACTGGTTGTGGCAGTGGATCGCGTGTACGCGTGTATGGATTGGCTCTGTTACAGAGAAGATTGGATTGGTTTTTAGAATTAGTGGCCGCCAAGGCGGGTGTGCACAAGTGCAACACGTGTGTGGCTCTGCCGTATTTGGCACTATTCAGTTTAATTATTTAGTTTAATTTGTGGTAACCTACTTAGGTGATGGCGACCTCGCCGTCACCACCACAAAGTAAACTCAACCTTGTCCGCGGCTCTGATTTGAGCTCCTGCGCGTAGTGCACAACGCCGCGAGGAGGGTCACCGCGAACGGCTTCGCATATTTTATCCCCAAGGGATCACTCAGGTACCCTGATCTAACACTCCGTTTGTCTTCGGACTGTGTTCGCATATTTACTTGCAGGTGTCTGCTACTCTGGTGTTCAGATATTGTAACGACTCTGTATAGAGGTCTGCCGCATGGGCTCAATACACATCGTCACCTTCGCCCCGGGTCTGTTGCCGCTTGTCGCATGACCCCACCCTCGGGTTTGCCTCTTCTCCTTTTCTTTCCTTTCCCCTTCTTCCCATCCTTTTCCCTATTTTTTCCCTGTTTTTCGAGGCACCCCGTCGACCTGGGTTCCTTCCCTTCCGCCTCCGATCAGAGATCTCCAACTCTCGGACGCTTGCTTATAGATCCTCTCTTGGTGATTCCCGCCTTCACCTCCGTGGTATTTCCGAAGTACGGCCGGTTTTACACCCGCGTTATTCGTATACACCCGCGTTATCCGTATACGGAGGGCTCTTCTGCTGAGTCTACCTCCCAAGGGAGCAAGGATTCGAGCATCTTGAGTTTCATTTCTCCCAAATGGGATTTGCCCTACACTGGGCGCACGACAGGTCAACATGCGTGTACACATTTGAAAGAACAAGCCATATCTTTGTTTAGCTTTTTCAGGCTGAATGCTGCTTTCGTCACTTGTAAGTACCCCAGGCAAAACTCGTTAAGGGAAAAATAAAAGGGATTTCAGTAGACATGCGGACAAGATGACTAGTGTAGTAAGATAATATGCCCAACGTCATTGAAAAATAAGTAAGTTTTTGTGCCACTGACATTTCCATGAGTGTGATTTTTTGAAAAAATTAAATTCCTCGAAAATGCCCTTACATTTTATTGAAAGGCATCAATTTCATTTACCCCCGCATGATACTTCAATGACAATGGGTTTTGTTAGGGTACACCGTGGAATGCTTCAGTGTGATAAAAGACGTAGTTTGAATATATCGCAGAACAAACATACAAGCCCTCACATTTTAATATATGTGCTACGTTTAGGGCATATGTGCTTCATACATTTGTATGATACTTTTACATTACCTCCTTCTACAGACGAGAGTTGATTATCATCTGAAAGAAAGCAATTGCGCTGAGTGGCTGAGTTCCGTGCTACCCCCGCTGTTTCTGCTTCATCGGCGCCGGCGGGTTCCAGCGTGTCTACGTTTCATCTCACTCGTGCATACTTCGAGGGCGGGCAGGACGCTTATCCCACATTTGAAGCGTCTACAGACCGCCACAGGTACACAGGGGTCGATTTTGCCAAGCTCATTCGCGCTCCTCACACGCTTCGTCGTTTCATTCCCGGTTTAAAGGCCCGTCTTCTTGAATAAACCATTTCATTTCTTCGCGCTTTTTACGATGCTTTACAATTTACATGATGTCATCTCGCTTGTAATTCGATATCGGCTCTCGTTGGCATATATGTTCGCTACCACTAACGATATTTCCAAGTTTGCCAGCAGGTGTGCATAAAGCTTTAAAATGCGTGTGCAACTTCTTTTCGCATCACAAATCGCACGTACTACGGCCACGTTATATATATTTTTCTGCGCACTTCGTTCTAGGTTTTTCAAAAAACTGCCAAAAAACTCAGTTACCCTTTTCGTAAAAACATGTTGCTTACTATATCTGAGCTATAATGCATTCTTTTAGAATAAATAGGTTTTGAATCTATTTCTTCTACTTACGGACTAGCTTAGAGATGAAAGATATTCTTCTTATAAACCATCCGACGTTCCTATGCTTTTGATATCCACTGCGTGTAGTATGAAAACGAAACCCTGAACTTAGAAAGACTGCTGCCCTTCTTGTCCAACGTCTTTGAGAACAACAATCTAGACATCATTTATTCCAATAGAAGATTTTACACAAAATACGGCCTGCGAAAAAAGTTCTTCAGACTTGCCGGAGGATAATTGTTAGAATCATATTGGATGTGCATTGAATTACTATGTTATGAGGCTTTTATTTAGTTTTAATTACGTTCTACTTTCTTCGTTGAACTCCTCGTGATCCGGCGGATTGATTGAATCCCCATTTGACTCTCAAAACACATGGTTTAGTACCATTGTCATGTTGTCATCGATACATGTTAGTTCTGATGTCAGAGATGTTATGTAATGTCATCGAAGGTGTCACTTGGCGCTAAACTTGGACATATGGTGGAGACGTCTAGAAGCTCCGAAACCTTACATTGCTGTCACCAAAGCATCTCTCGTGATATGTCCTGAAGCTTCTGCACCTAGTTTCTACGATTGTTTCTACGCTAGTTTCTTCGGCGTCGCGGACACTCATAAGCATCCTAGTTTGAAAGTTTCAGTAGAAGATCCCACTAGCCACCCTGTCTTCGAGGATCCAAATCTCTATATTAACCCTGGTCGAATGTCCGACTTCTACCCGGCAGTCACCATCGTTCACTTTCTCAACCATTCCTCATTCTTCGACCTAGTGTTCTAACTATAATACTGAAATATTTAATATTATAGATCATGCTACGCCGGGAAAAACAATTAGAATACATCATCATTGTGTCAAGGATATCATACTTCAAAAAATCTACCAAGTCGTTCAGCAATTTCAGATATAAAGGAAGTCTGCCGAAGACAATGCGACTGAGAACGCAGTACGTCGCGGTATATATTTCAAGTCTAAATTGGGACAGGCAGAAGATGATGAAGAGAAGCATATGGTGAGTCGGAATTATAACACTACTTCTTTTTTCTAAGTTTGATGCCAAAACACGAAGGTTCCAGGACTGTATCTCGTTAAGAAGACGCTAGAAACTATTCAAATATATTCTCATGTATATGAATTTGTTGCTAGTAATAATAGTTCTGAATTAATCTTGTTTTCCAAAAGCAACAATCCCGACACATTAGAAGAGTGCATGATGAACCTATAATTGCGAAAAATGTCTTTGAAAACTTACTAGGTACTACGGCAGAACATCGTGTAGACAAGAGACGCAGTTATCTTGTGGTAAACGGGAAGAAGAAAGTATTTAAGCAGTAGGCGGTAGGCGCGGAATAGCTCAAAAATCAGCCGCCAGACAAACTCTGGAGAAGTAGGAACAATGTAGCCATACCCGGCACGGATTTAATCGACGCTAACCAGTAAGTAGAACACCCCATGTTCATGCGATCGAGATTGTCGATTCGACAGGTATACATCTGACATAAGTCAGTTTCACGATGCCCCGAATGAGCTTCGGTCAGAGAAGACAGTGTCAGATAGGTCAGTGTCGCGACGCCACGAATGAGCTTTTGTTAACTCATGTCGAATCGACAATGTCGATCCCATAACTAGCGAAGGCGGATAATCTATATGTCAATTGTTACTTTGCAGCTCGAACGCCTTTTCAGTACATTTCAAATTAGACCGAACAGTGGACCATGCCAGGATTTTTAGGTAGGAAACAGCTCGTGATCGACAACATCTTTGCTAGAATCCGCAAATGGGACAGACCGACTCCTCCGATCGTATTAGCTACCTTGCCACAAAACTGCTCGCTTCGGAACGTCTGTCTCTTGCAGATGCTAGTTTTTGGCGAGGGTCGTCCAGAAATTGGCAAGGGTCGTCCAGTAAATTTTTTGAAAAAATATCGAGATCAATTATTTCAAAATCTGCAGATAATTGCTTGGGTCGTCCAGAATCGCTGTGCAGTAAATACTGGTGGGTTTTCCACTCGTGCTAGTTCTTTAGTCGAGGGCTACCTGAACTGTATTTCGCGAAGTCTAGGTTCAGTTTCCATTAAGGTGCACATTACACGATACCTTCTGCGGAATGATACCCTGCAACGCATGGAATACTAGTGCTAGTACAGATGATGCCCATTATGAAATCATACCGTTTTATTCGTATCTATTCTTCTATCGACCGCTTTTGCTAACCACTACTTCGCTATATTACATGTACCATTTCCCCATGATGGATCGGGTGTAGGCGCAATCTGCGGCAGATGCCGCAGAGGGCACCTGCACCATAGTGCTGGATCGGTAGAACACATACGCACTCCGAGAGGATGAGGCGCGAAGCGCCTCATCCTCTCCGTTCCTCATGTAGGGAACCATGCCCAGATGCATGGTTCCCTACTTGAGGAACCTGCACCTGCAACTCGTGAGCTACGTACGCATCAAAAGTCATTTACCTGTATACGCAAGCAGAAAGTATCCATAAGTTAGTCAATGATCCGTTAGATACATTTGAAATGCGATGGAACGTACCATTGATAAAACAAAACAGAAACGTTGCGCTAGAAAAGTCGAGGGACCTGGTAACTCGCAAACGGAAGAAGAAGCAGGAAAGGGATCGGTTAGATTACAAGCCCACCATATCATCGTAAACCGCGAAAGGTGTCGAAGCGAGAACTCACAAGCAACGACACCAAGAATACCCATGCAGCAAACATACCGCAAAATGCGATAAACGAGAGAGCAGCCTATGTCGCAACCAAGTACCAGAATCGACTATCCCGCAAGCCAGTCAACCAAGATCGCCAATACAAGAAGATCAACGTAAGGCGCGAGAAGAGAGGCGAGTCTATGAGGCAACCAAGTCAAACCATATCGCCAATGCACCAAAAGTAACGCAAGACGCGATAAGAGAGAGACCATCCTATGGCGCAACCTAGTCAACCAAGATTGCCAATGATGAACCTATCGCCCGAGCCAGTCAACCAATATCAACCAATATCGCCAATACACCAAAAGCAGCGCAAGACGCGAGAAGAGAGAAGAGTCTATGGCGGAACCAAGATCGCCAAAAAACCAAAAGTAGCGCAAGATGCGAGAAGCTAGAGACGCCTATGGCGCAACAAAGTGAACCAAGATCGGCAATACCGCGTGATAGGTTACACGAGCAGTCAGAGATCGATCTTGAGAGACGAAATGAAACTGGTTGCGTACTTACAGTCGTTGTGGACGTCGGAAGAAATACAAAGGACGCACGTCAAATAGTGGTTACCTTCAATCACGTCAATGTTAGTAGCAAGACGTAGAACAAGATGGAACATATCGTAAGCAGAACGTAGTTGAACAAATGGAACGAGTTGGAGGCTGAAAACGGGAACCCGGTAACCCAAAGCTTATTTTCTGCCGTTTACATGTCGAATAGCGCGAAAAAACGTGGTGAGGATGGGTTAGTTTAGAGCAAAGATACATAGAAGAATATGGAAGAGAACCTACGAAAAGACTGCACGGAATACATCCGTGAGATACGGATGACTCCGTCCTACTTTTTTCCGCCCTCTACTTTAAGGAACCTCCATAAAGTACAGGGAGGAAAAAAGAAGGACGGAGCGGAGTATAACGCGAGGATGTGGATGGCACGGATCACGACGGTAAGGGAAGGTCGGACGTCGGAGGCGCGGCGGCGGCGGCGGAGGGAAGAGATTTATTTTTCTGTGCGAGATTGGACAGGTGTACAGCGTACAACGTTGCGAAACCACAGGTTTATAACCAGTGGTAGATAATACGAGAAGTACACCCTTGTGTTGAGGTCGACGTGTACCTACGTTCCTTTTTGAACGAAAGCACGTGATTTGAACTCAAAATATATTCTCCGTTCTCAGCATGACGTCGATCTTGACTGTCGCTCGACCTCCTTCTCCCTTCGGACGCCCTTCCCTTGCAGTCTTTGTCGTCGTTTCTCGTTCATTTCTTCTTCCCATGGTCTACTACTGTACACATAAGAAGCGTGGGTGCCCCTTCGTTACTCGCCGAGGAGTCTTATCCCTTCAACAGCATGTCAACCATTGCCCGTTTCGTCTGAAAGCAGCGCTGGAAGACGACAATAGCCGGCCCATTCGGAGAAGCAAGCGTCTCAAGCTTTCCGCACCCGCGCCCGCATCTTCCGAAACGGTCACTGCCCCTTGTCGCCTTCCCGAGCCTCCAGTGTCCGAGGACATCGTCGACCCCACTCCGTGCGCCCCTCCCATTCCGGAAACTTCGCATTGTGTTTCTCCTTCCCCGGGTCCCGCGTCATTAGAGCGAGAACACGGAAGCAGTTCCCGCCCAGTGCCTTCTGAGGAGGCCCTCGGTGATTTGCATATGGATTATCTCACGGTTTGTCTGGCTTCAGTAGCTTCCAACCTTGGTCATCGTGAGGCGGACGAGCTAATTGGGCTACTTCGGGACCCGCGATTCTCGCAAAAGCGATTCAACGAGACCATAACAAGTTCCAAGCGCTGTACAGAACTGAAGAAGGCCATTTTCGAACGATGCGCCTCAAAGGACGGTTTCAATCGCAGAACTGTCTCGCCAGAAGGATGTAAGTTCAGCGCCACCCTCTACACGAGAGACCCCGTTCAGACACTTGTGAAACAGCTCCAGTTGGCTAACAACGAAAACACATTCTTCCACCCTATACCTCAGACCCACTCCACGAAAATATCTCACCCCATGTCCGGCTCTCTCGCAAGAGACGCCACCTCAAAACTTAAGGAAATGGTCATGGGCTCTTTGGATAGTAGAATAGTGTGGTACTCCCAAGAAATAAGTTACAGTGAATCTTTCGTAGGTCTTCTGCAGGTATACACCGATAAGTCTTCAACAACTCTAAAGCAAACATCGGTTACCGCCTATCCTCTTCACCTCATATTTCTCAACTTCTCCGACCAGCTTCGCCGTAAGTGTATCCATGATGACCTCACAGTAGTGGCATACTTCCCTACCACACTGATCGAGGTTTCCGCATCTGAAGCAGACGCAATGCCATTTGTTTCTAGCAAGTCTCTACGCGAGTCCAGGATGCAAATCCTTCAAGAATCTCTTCGTCAAGTCCTGGAGCCCATTCTAAATCTCACGCAGAAAGGTTTTCAGTTCATCGGCGAAGACAAACTAAGTCGAGTGTGCCATCCTCTGCTTGCAAGTTATTGTGCGGATATTCCTGAGGCTAAGGACATTCTGTCTATTCTTCATGGCACCAAAACGGAAAGCCCGTGTCATAGATGCAAAGCCCCTCGCTCATCTTTATGCAGTCCTATTCCCACCTCATTCAACGGACGTTCTCAAAAGCACACAAAAAGCATCCGAAAGACATACACAGCTATCTTGCAACATGCACAAAAAGACGAGGCGGAAAGACGTCCACGTCGTGCGAGGGAGAGGAGATCTCAAGCGGATACTCTGATGCGTTCAAATTCCATATCTCTCATTCCTTCGTTCCTCGAAACTTCCGTAAGCCTTGGAATGATCCTGGGATTGTCTCCATACAGTCTGTTCTCATTCGAACCATTACACAACTTGCATCTCGGCATCTCAAAGTTGATAAAAACGGCCACAATCGAGAGACTGCAGTCAGACACCCTGTGCACCACATTAGGAACATCTGCATCGCGTTCATTACATGTACAACAACGCGTATTGCAGGCAGCTGCAACACTCACAAGCATATTTACTTTGTATTCGCTACTGAACTCATCTATTGCTCCAATGTCAGAGCCCAGTCCCAGGCGTACTGCTCTCCGTAGTCGAAATACAACTCTTCGCCCCTCTCAATATCTCTTACTGCTCTACAACGAAGTAGAGCATAGTTAGAAAGGTCTGACTTGAACTGTATCACGGACTTCGCTTCCACCACCTGCACATTGGCACTTCGAGTCTTGTTTGACCGGGGCTCCGATAAATCGGGATCCCCGGCATGATATCCGGCGTCGTTAATGTAGCCCCCGATACAAAAAGGCGCCGGGACAATGTAGACTTCGCTCTCCTTTTCTATCTCTGAGC
>VCMS01000395.1:74305-107528 GCA_022539475.1 Gracilaria domingensis
TCCATAGAGAGAAGGAAAAATCGCGCAGTCTCTGGTCCTCATCCCGTCCTTCTTGTCAAGAAGCTTCGTTACAAGATATCGCTGTTCCACAGGTTTGTTATTCACAACACTCTTTCGCAGCTGTTGCAGTGTCAAGTTCTGCAGGTTCTTGGAGTTAGTGGCCTCCTCAAACATCTTCCTTGCCTCCGGAATATCCTTATAGTTCTCGGCGCAGAACTCTATTAACCCTCTAAACCCACGTCCCGTGGCCGATCAGGGCCTCCATCGCTGTTTGCCAAAGCATCGCGAAGAACCAAGAAAAGTCTGACATATGCATGGAACGCCGGAGGCGGAGCACTCATGTCGATAGGATGTATCTCCTCTCCAACATCGGTGGAATCCATCGCTTCAGCGCAAACAACGGAGGCGAGCCTTTAAATGGCGACTTACGCTGGGCACCCCCGCTTTCGGCAGCTCCTCCCAGCGCACTGCCAGTCTCGTCCGTGTCCGTGTCCGCTCGGAGCGATAGCGTCGCGTGTCGGCCACGTCGCGATTCGGAGCTATTGCAACGGTCCCGTATTGTGCTAAAAGTCGCGGATCAAGTGGGTGTGAAGCGCTAGTTTTCTCTAGTTTGATATATGTGTACGGCGTGTGCAGCGAAATCACTGCCGGAAGTGCCGGGAGGAGTGTTTTGGGAGGTCTCCGGAAGGCGCCGGAATGTGACCAGAACGTGCCCGCGGGCGGGGGGGTCCGGTCGTGTTAGGGTAGGTACCCTAACACGACCGGACCCCCCCGCCCGCGGGCATAAAATCGCACATTTTTCAAAAAATCGTCCAAAATGTGCCCGCGGGCGGGGGGTCCAGTCGTGTTAGGGTACCTACCCTAACACGACCGACCCCCCCGCCCGCGGGCACGTTTTCGACGATTTTTTGGCACCCTCCGGAGACCTCCCAAAACACTCCTCCCGGCACTTCTTGTACCCACTGCGTCACCTCAGTGAACCATCCCGGAAATTAGGGAGTGTCTGGAGGGTGGAGAAGACGGGATGGTCACCTCAGTGCACCATCCCGGAAATTAGGGAGTGTCTGGAGGGTTAAGATGACGGGATGGTGCACTAAGGTGACGCAGTGGGTACAGGAAGTGCCGGGAGGAGTGTTTTGGGAGGTCTCCGGAGGGTGCCAGAATGTGGCCAGAACGTGCCCGCGGGCGGGGGGGGTCGGTCGTGTTAGGGTAGGTACCCTAACACGACCGACCCCCCCCGCCCGCGGGCACGTTTTGGGCGATTTTTTGAAAAATGTGCGATTTTATGCCCGCGGGCGGGGGGGTCCGGTCGTGTTAGGGTACCTACCCTAACACGACCGACCCCCCCCGCCCGCGGGCATTCTGGCACATTCCGGTGCCTTCCCGGGACCTCCCAAAACACGCCGCCGCGCAGTGATTTCGCTACACCCGGCCGCCGGTACGTTGGCGCCGCTGTCCACGTGTATTGGCGGGAGTAGGCTGTACATGGAAGTGAATGAGTGTACTCTTGACTACTATGCAAAGCATTTGAAGAGCATGATTAGAGAACGCGACCATTGCTCGCGTGAGTCATCATTGCGCGAACTCCACGACTCTAAAGCGTACAATCAGGTGCGAGCGGCCACGGACAGGACACGGACGAGACTGGCAGTGCGCTGGGAGGAGCTGCCGAAAGCGGGGGTGCCCAGCGTAAGTCGCCTTTTAAAGGCTCGCCTCCGTTGTTGTATCGTCCAGAGCGAGCGTATTGTTGATATACACCTTTCACTGCAATAGCTGTTCAACATGAAGCCAACTCGTGTTCGAAAGCGTACGCAAAGCGTGACTCCTCGCACTCGGCGGAGCACTCGATTATTGCAAGGTGGAATGCGGGTTTCTCTGCAGATGGATATTGAGGATGAAGGAAAGGTGATAGTCGGGGAAGCGTTGTTGCATGGAATTGGAAGTGTTCTACGCCGCGAGTTGCACGGGAAGCAATTGGACCCAGGTCTTGTGGTGGTTCATAATATTCTCATCAGTCGAAGCGGTCAGACGTTCTACCCTTACCGGGCGGAGGGCCTGGATCTTCCACAATATATCCAGGATCTCCGGACGGCCGCTCCTTGGGATGAGAAAATGATGGAACCGGTGGCAGCCAGCATTCCGGCGTCGAAGCGAGGAACGGTGAGCGCTATGAGTGAGGTGATGACGCCGACAAGCCGCACGGAGCCAATTCGAAGTTCATCAACACCGAGAGGTAGCGCATCAGTAGCACCTCCGCGGGCAGGTCCGTCGTCTGTTACGAAGCGGTCTATGGAGACGAGAGCATCCCCAGCTACGAAGCGGACAGGTCAAACAAAGTCTACCTCCGCTACGAAGCCCACTGCGTCGAAAAGGGCTTCTCCTGCGATGAATCAGACCGTCGACACAAGGGGACTTCTGCGTCGAAACAGACGGTTCAGCAGGGGACGGCTGTGCAAGAGGAGGAAGATGAGATCATGAAAGGTCCCCTTCCAGACGCGGATGCGCAATCCGCGCAAGGAGCTGGTCCATCTGTACCCCAAACTGCACCAGAAACTGCGGAGCAGCAGGACGATGACGTTGTGCTTCTGTCCGCAAGAATGGCACGTTCAAGTGTTTCTGGCGAGCGGTCTGGAACACAAGGGACACCTACTCGGAGCAAGACGTACAGACGAATTCGTCAGAAGGTACCAAAGGTGAACCTCAATCAGTACCGGATGGTTGTTGTTACTGTTGACATCACTCTGGTGGACACTCCGCCCAATTTACTCCGTGGAGTAAGTAAACGCCACGTTGAAGCCCTTGTGAAGAGTATGGAGGAGCGGGGGATATTGCAGTCGATGGGTTCTCCAGTGGTGGCCTTACAAGATGCTACTACGGGAGAGAGGGATACTGACAAGGGACGCCTAACGAAGAAGTGCTTCATTGTAGATGGTTTGCATCGTCTGAAAGCTATACAATATTTGGCAGCGACTGGTGCACCGAAGTGGAAGCGATTAGCCAAGTTTTGGCGTTGCAATCTGCTGATACGAAGAGATGGGAGGCCCATTGGGATGAAGGAATTGTTATGTGTTGCTTCGTACCTCAATGAGTCGACGAGTACCATGCGAAGGATGATGTTTGCAGACAAGATACACTCTATAGTTAGTGTGGTCGCCATTCTAATTGAAGATGTTGAGGGGGTGACGCCGGCAGACGTGGATCCTGCAGAAGTGACAGAAGTGTTGAAGGAGAGCCAACTGATTGGGACTGTGCAAGAGCGTCAGTACCTGAGATATGCCAATGTCGCCCTGCAACTCATGTCTCGTGAGGGAATGCTGGCCCATTTCGAGGATATATGTGAGACTGTGAGTGACATAGGTCTCACACATCTGTCCCATACTCCGCTATATGTTTTGGATGCCGAGGAGTTTTCCTTCATTCTTGATTGTCTTCAGATGTTTCTATTGAAGGGCAAGTCGACGAAGACAAAGCAATGGAAAAGCTTTGAGGAGGTTCGAGGTTTCTTTTATGATAGAGCAGTGTCTCTGTTCCGCGCGGCTAGAGCAGTGAGGAATGAACTGAACGAGGAAGAGTCCATGGAAGTGTTCCTGAAACGCGAAGTCAGTCTTTCTGCTCCATCGAATGAAGATGACGTTGAAGACCCAGACAACAACGCAGCTGTGTATCAGTTCCTTTTGGGACAAGTTGTGAACTTCAACACTTTGCCGCGTGTTCGGAGCAGGACGAACTCAATTAGAACTGCCACGACTTCCGTTCAGAATCGATTGCGGACGATGCTCAAGGTAATTCCGCCCCCGCACCAGTGAAGCAGTCCGTGACGAAGAGGAGGACTCCCGCTGCTGCTGCTGCAACATCTGCCAGTGAAGAAGGGGAGCCGCGAAGAAGTGCACGAGAACGGGCGCAGGTGAGTTATAGGGAAATTGAACACGGCCGAAATCGAGGTGCCATAGAAGTTCTGGATAGCTCTGAAGAAGAACAGCGGGCTCCGCCGAGGAAGAAACGGAGAAAGACTTTCACACAACAGATGAGATCTACTCTGAACAGCATGACACCGGATGACCTGATGTCTCAACTAAATGAACATGTGCTGAGAGGAAGGTCGATGAAGGTTCAGTTCGTGGCATTGGGAGAGGGAGCGAATGCAGAGAACGCAGGCAGTTCTGCATTTGTGGATGACGATGAGCTTCTTTCTGTGACAGTTCCACGGGTTGTCACCGTCGAGAAAGATGCTGCGCCAGACGATCAGCAAGAGACAGGTGGGGGGTCATTTGATGACGAGTTACCTACAGCTCTTCCGGAATCTGAGGAGCACGGACTTGTTCGAGGTGACCCATATGATGGCCCACTGAACCCATCATGGTGCGGGTATGCCAGGCTGAGACCGCAGGAATGGCAAGGGAAGAACGTAATTGAGCACAAGGACCCCTGGCTCAGAGTCATTCACTTGCCGAAGGGACATAGGTCGGAGCTGCTAAGTGTCTCGAATCTCAGAGATGTACACCATCTTGTCTTTTGGCACGCTGCAAGGGCTGAACATCGCCTACGGGCGGAGACATTTGGTATGCAGTATCCTCGTACTCGACCGACAGGTATGGATGATGAAGAGGTGCTGTGGGTTGCTGCGAAGGAGCATGACGAATTTGGGCAAATGTTCTTCGCCCGAATGCAAGCTGAGCTAAGGCAGAATGGATATTGCGTGCTTGATGGCTTTGCGACGGATAATGGTGTCCCTAAATGGGAGGAGTTGGAAGAAGTTCGGGAGTTCGGAGATGTGTCGGGGAAGTTGGTGGACTTCTTCGAGAATGAGTATGGAGCGATGCCGGATATACGGAAAGGAGAGGAACAGAAGTCGTTTGTTCAAATAATCAACGATGATGAAGGATGGAAGGACGGTAGCGATGGACCATTTGAGGGGAGAGTGATGTCGACACGTTGGGGTACGGTGGAGAAGCCGGAGGATAATGAGGAGCTCAGGTGGGTTGTAAGGTCGCGTGCTTTACTTGATGTTCGAATGGGTACAATTGCTGCGGCTTTGGGACTATGGGAAATGAAAGGGAAGCTGTGAAGATGTACACTCCGAAAACTGGTGGTCGATTTCTGGGGACGACGAGAAAGTGCAAGCGCCAGACGCTGCACACCGACTTCAGTGGTCTGGTTACGAAGGAAACAATGAATACTGGCAACCCCGGATACTTTGTAATGGCCTCTGGGAAAGAGGGCTTTCCTCTCTGGGTGAGCGCTGGAAGCCATCAACTGGTGGGGATGAACAACCAACAGTTGCGAGTGATGTCGGAGGTGTATCCAGCGAAGAAGATAATCATCCCACCGTACTCTGTATTCGTGGGCCGTGGTGATGTGACACATGCTGGAGCAAGTGGGAAGGACAAGGTGGATAGGCCCGAGTCTATGGATTTGCTGGTTAGATACCACATGTACATGGTACCAGAGGGCTACGCACTACCTGATGCTGTTCATCGGGTGCGGGATTTCCGACCCACGTTTGTCAATGGTGACGAGGAGGAGGAGGCGGAGGATGAACTGTTGTCCGATAAGGAGGGTGGGGCGGTTGACATGGACGAAGACAAAGTGGTCGTGGAGATTGGTGTGGAAGCGTACGCCGGTAGAACCGAAGTGCTCGAGAGTAGTAGTGATGACGATTTGCCAATAATGAGGCTGCGAGCGCCTCGAAGTGGATGAGAATGAGATGTTAGTAAATTATGTGTGTCTTGCGAGTATTAAGAGTAGTATACTATTATAAGGCTATACATATGAACATAGAAAAGGTGCGGCAGGCTGGTAATTGAACAAATGTCAAACGTCTTTGGTCCAGTTGCGTCTAATTGCAACATGCCAAATGCTCGGTATCGTTAACATCATTGGTGGCACCAGTCAATTCGCAATTGAACATGTAGCGTCCTAACATTTCTGAAACTGCACTTAAGGTTGCTTTTAAGAGAAGTGGAACTGAGAAGTCTATACAGTTCCTGTCTATGCGGTACTTGTGGCAGTATGGTGACTGTATCAGGAAAAATGGCAGAGGAACAGAGAGACTTGGCGGAAATTTCACCAAATACCTTGTCTAAGTTCATATATGCCAATGGTTACGGTATATTAAGTTCCGTTGATGGAACGTTGAGAAGAGAAGGAGAGTCAATTCCAGAAGAAGTTGTGAAGTGTATGAAGTTCATTGACGAACGTGTTGGTTTCGGACTTGTCACAGGGGGTGATGTGGGCGACGTGGAGGGGAAAATGGAAGGACTCGGAGACTATAAGTTTGGTGTCTCGGCGAATCATGGAGCTTTCCTGCGTTTCTCTGACGAGAGGGAAATTAAGGGTGCATTCAATGATCACACCCTTGACCACACTGTTGACGGACTACTGTTCCTGGCAAGGGATTTGAATAGGAGGCATGGTATTGTGAATGATGATGACAAGGGGTTCGTGGAGACCAGAAGTGATAGTGGCCTTCCCAATTTCGTGTACAACAAACTGTGGCAGTGGAAAGAAGAAGTGGATTCTGCTATTGGGGACCTGTTGCAGAAGATGGATGCGTTTGTTATCTATCCCGGCGATAAAAGTTGCGAAATTGTGGACAAGCGATACACAAAAGGAAGCGGAGGAGAAAATCTTGTGGATAATGAACCGAGATTTATTGATACGGATGACGTCGTGACGTTCGGAAGTGCTTTGAGCGACGGGCCTTTGCATGAGGTAGGCGTGTACGGCGTTCACGTCAAAGAAGATTGTATCCCGGTGGAGTACACAACCTGTTCGAAAGCGTGGAGGATGTACATTCGACAATTATGTTGGTGGCTCTGTTGTACGGCTACGAGGAAAAGCAGCACGATAAAAACCACCATGACTCATAAAAGGGTATTGAGATATACACGACACTTTTGTTACTGAGATCTCATATCATAGCTAAGTATTAAAGGCATCGTAGCACTTGAAACAAATTCCAAGAGCATTTCTTAACCTTTGACACTTGCATTTTGTGTACCCGTACAGTTCTGCCACCCTTCTGATGGTCTCATGCACGTCCTCCACGCCATCAACAAGATATGTTACCGCTGCTGGATGGTCTTCTCCCTTCACATGAACTGCCAGGGTTGCCATTTCATATAGAGGGCCATCATTGGAAGCATTCCCGAAAGCAACGATTAAATGTGTGTCGAACTGGGGGTCGTTTTCAACCAAGGCTAGCGCCCCACTATTTTTCGTGAAACGAATGTCCCCTATGTCACAGTTTTCATCTTGAGGGTACGCAACCAGGTTCGGAAAGGATGTCAACACTTTTGAAATACCGGAGTTAACTTCTGTTTTCCACTTCGAGAGTCCATTGTACGTGAAGTTAGGGAGTCCACTGTCTTTTCTAGTGCTCACCACTGCTTGTTGACGCTCTTCGTGAAGTCCGTGCGATTCATTTAAGGAGAGTGCAAGTCTCTCAAGTTCGGCTGCACATCTTTCGTAACCTTCCCTGTCAAGGTCCTGATCAATTTCGGTACCATTGGATAATCTCACCCGTGCGCCTTGGTTTCCAGAGATGCCAAAAGTGTAGCCACCCAGGTGCTCCATGAAACTCTCGGCATCCTCTATATCTCGCCCAGTAGCAATTCCGAAACCAACGCGTGCGTTGATGTACTTCATGCATTTGACTGTTTCGGCAGGAATGTTCTCCCCAGCTCTTTTCAGAGTACCGTCAACATCATTAATCACGGCGTAGCCATTTTCGAATATTTCGTTAGCCAGCTGCTGAGGAGTTACTTCTTGGGCTCTAACTTCCGAGTTATACATGTTTTGAAAGCTTTCGAAAGGGTTCGTTTTGCAAATGGGTGTGGGTATACGAATGAGAAGGATGTGATTGGTGTTCACAAGGTGTTTCGTAGTATAAAAAGAGTCTAAGAACGACCATATACGGGTATTGTAGTACTGTTTTAAAACGTTACTAGGAGGAGAAGTTTTTGCATCGATTTGAAGTAAAGAAAGGATGATTTAGTCATAAATTATATGTACGGGTTCAACTGGGTAAAGAAAACTGTAAATATCTTTAACATGAGCTTAGAAATCAAGAAGAGTAAAACAACCTCCATTATGGGTTGAAACCCATAAAAGGTTTACCTTACTTTATACGGGTGCCCCAAGTAATGCGAACGCTTAGTTCTTCAGAAATATCACAATTTTTGTACTTGTTTCGTTACTAGTATCGTGCACTTTAATGATATGGAATGACCATTTTCTATCTAGCAAAATCTTAGCGAGGTATTAGTGATAACGGATGTAGGATTTAAAGGGGCATATTTGAACCACAGAAGGACGAACAATATAAGTAATGTAATAGGAACAGGTCATTTCGATAAAGTATATGTTTAACTATCTCTAAAAGGTTTACAACACCGAAAAGTCATGTGTTCTAACCTCAAACCTGGGGGAATGGGGAGGGGGATAACTTTTCCTTAACAACGTTGACGTAGTTTGTATGAAAAGGAGCGGGGTCACCGCCTACAATGTTTCTTTCTTGGCGGGAAAAGTCGTAGAAGTACGCGTTCCTAAACTGAAAGTCGGAGAAAGAAGTAGGGAAGCCAACGAGAGTTTTCCCATATGCAAGAAGTCGCCCAACGGTCTCTTCCAGGTTGAAAGTAGTACCTGTCTTAAGCGAAACTATCTTCAACAGCTCTTTCATTATTGTGAGCACAACTGTACTGCACTCCGTAGCGACTACGTCCATAGGAATGAAACCTCTTGAGGCCCCGACGATGTTGAACGCTGATAGCCACACGAGCTTCTCATAATAGCTTACGAGAAATGTGTCTTCGTCGACAACCCCGCAAGTGAGACCCATAGACCTAAACCTGTCTGCAACGTTGGAGGCCCACTTTCCTGTTGCGACAGTGAGACCATCCGGACTTTGAGGAGTGACACCATCCTGCGGAGCTGCGTTTCTTGAGGGGACACCAACGTATAGGACAACTTTTGAACATTTGTCCACACCGAGCTTCGAAAGCAATGGTATGATGTCTCCATTCTGGAAGAAAACGAGATTCTCTCTGAGCGAATAAGGGCAAGCCTGAATTACGGTCTCCAGGGTGTTCTTTCTTCCACAAACTAGTATCGGTACATCAGAAAGATGAGAGGTAGCAGCCATGCTGCAGAATTCGTGTGCGGAAATGACCGTATCTTCTTCGTTCGCCAGCATGGTACCTATACGCCCCCTTCCAACAATAACGGCCCGAGCCCTTCGGGCGGGAGATGAGGCCTGAGGGACGTCAGAGTATCTGGGACTCGGAGGCGGACTGGGAGGCATGTCGGACTGGGAGTTCATTGCAAGTGTTCGAATGTTTTTGTGTGACGATAGAAATGAAAGATGGGGCGGAGAACTGCTGGGGTAAAGAGTGATACTTAAGTACAAACGGTTGGGAAGCGCAGAACGGGAACATGGTTCACTTTGTGAAAGTGAGCGAAATGTATGATATGTGATTGTACTGAATGAATGATAGGGCTTGTATGAGACGACAAGCCACAAAGTGTGATGATGTTTTATGAAAAGTAGGTGGAAGAGTAGAAAGTGTACAATGAATGAAACTGATTTCGAACCTGAGTTGTAAAGTAGTTGTAAAGTACGAGTTACGGGGAGCTTGAATACAGGATGAAAGGAGCCATTTTGGCTTCATAAATGACGTGAACGGGTTCTATAGCTTCACTTGGATTGCCATAATTAAAAGGATGGAGTTCGATTGCGCCCGAATACGTCTATAAAGGTCGTAGAAGCACTTATGAAGGAAGGAGTTGTAGACATGTTATTGTTGATGACGGTGCAGCCAGGGTTTGGAGGACAGGCGTTTATGGAGGGTGTTCTTGATAAGGTGCGACATGCAAGGAAGTTGTACCCAAGAATAGGGATACAGGTGGATGGAGGTATTGGACTGAGTACTGTGAAAGCAGTAGTGAAGGCCGGTGCAAACATTTCAGTTGCAGGATCTGCCATCTTTGGCTCGAGTAACCCAGCTCATGTCATAGCTGGTTTTCGAAAGGTTGGTTAGAGATAGTAGCATAAAATTATTGTTTATTACATTGTTACCTTTACGTGTTATCACGACTATATTCTCCGTGTCCATTGGAGATGTATTTCTCTTGTATCACAACCGGGAAAGGATGTGAGAGAACATCAATATATCCCCAGTGGACGCTGAGAGGGAGGATGAACTACTCTACGTGCTACCATTGTTACCCATCCGGTGTCGAGTGGTGACATGTTCTTTTTTTGTCACAACCCACAAAGGATGTGACGGAAGAAGAACATGCCCCCAGTCGAGACAGAGGGTGAGCAACTCTAAGTACAATCACTAGTCCCTAGCTTGCCTCCACTGGCAATATCTTCCTGTTTTGCTATAACCATCGAGTGGGGTTATGGTGGAAGAGAAAAATATCGCCGGTCGAGGCGAGGTGGGTGGGGACTATGTGAAGAGGGGGCAGAGAGATGGCGCTTAAATAGTGGAAGGTGCGGAGGTGTACAGTAGATGTTTTGGCGGGAAATGGGATGAGGGAAACAGGGACAATCATGGTGCTGGATATAGCCCGCGTGGTTGGACAGTGGGGGTGGACAGCACAGTTTAGCTCGATTGCACTGTATCGCAGCGGAAACTTCGATCCAACTACTACTTCTTCTTCTGAAGATGTCGAACGGATACGTGAAGGATGAGGAGCTGTTGGCGCTGTTGGAGGGGAAGGAGGTACCGCAGACGCCGTCACCAAAGCGGGAAGAGGACGTGATTACGGCGGCTGGTCGGATGTCGCAGAAGAAGGAAGTGGCTGATGAAGGAAAGAAGTGTGAGGCGAGGAGAGGGGATGGTGATGAGGTGGAGAAGGGGGTAGAATTGGAGGTGGAGGGGGTCGCAATGGAGAGAAGGGGTGCGGTGCATCTGAGTCAGTTAGAGGTTGGAGACCAGATAGAGAGTGGGGGCGGAGAGGGTGACAGGGAGATGCGGTTTGTGGGGGAGATGAAGGCGAGGGTGGGGATGTTGGGGTTGGTGATGAAGGAGCAACTGGACGATGGAATTGTGGAGATTGTAACGGAAATGGGCGGTGTGGTGCTGAGTGGGGGTGGTAGTGGTGTTTCGGTTGAGGCGATTTCGAGCCTGCGGAATTCGTTGTCGGTATTGGGAGTGGAGATGAGAAATCATGTGTATGGGATAGTGGAGTGTGCGGGAAGGGAGGTTGGAGAGTTGCGGGAGGAGAATAGGGTTCTGAACGAGAGGTTTGACGTGCTGGAGAAGGAGGTGAAGGAGCTGGGCAAGAGGCAAAGATTGGTGGAAGAGGAGACGCTGAAAGGAGGTGTGGAGGGAAAGACGGAGAAGGGAAGTGTGGGAAGGGTGGCGGTGCAGAAGGGGTCTCCTGTGACACCGGAGACAAAGGGTGGTGGGGTTGGGGATGGGAAGAGCCGTCTGAAGAAGAGGCGTAAGGAGATGAAGAAGGTGGTGGAGGAGGTGCCGCGGGAGGGAGTGGGAGCTCCGGTGGTGACTGGGTTTAGGAGTGCGGCGGAGGTAGCGCGGACTGCGAAGGGGATTCTGAGGGGACAGGAGGAGAGAAGGATGGGAGGGATTTGAAGCCGTTTTGGGGCGAGGCGGGGATACGAGAAGGGGGAGGGTTGTCCACCTGACTTCTAAAAAATGACGTTTGCGGAGACGGAGAGAGAGGATGCGACCGCGTGATGGGCGAGAAATGGGTAAATAGCGGGGGTGGTGTGGACTGGGAAGAAGTGATGGGATGATTGAGGTGGGATGAATTGCGATTGGCATTGCAACATGGGAGAAAATGGAAACGCAAACTAGCACGAGTGCAGTTTTGAGAGAGGGTCGCGGAAAAGAGTGAATGGGGTGGTGCGGCGAAGTAGAACCTCTACAAAAACTAGGGGACCCAAGAACTAAACTGCGCGAAATGGAATTTAATATTCCAAAATTTCTTAATTTTTTGAGTGCCAGCCTCTGCTACCCCCTCGCGCGCCCCAAATAGCCCCAAAACTAGCTTAGTTTCCAAAGCGAACAGACTATATTCCACTTTGCAGAACACAGACGTTCTTTATGGACGTATGCCGTATCTTGGATGTCAAGAATTTGTTTACAACAACCTATCATCCCCAGTGTAATGGGCAGGTAGAACGATTTAATCGTACAATGCTTAACGCATTACGATCCTATGTTGCGGATCACCCAAAGGATTGGGACTTGTACAACGATGCTATTACGTACGCGTATAACACCCAAGTGCATCGGGTAACGAAGCTTTCGCCGTTTGAACTCGTTCTTTCGAGGATACCGCCACCGGTAGCAATCGAATCACAACCGACGCTAGTCTCTTTCCAGTCACCACGGATTTACAAGTACACCTGGAAAATTTGGTTAACCAAGATGGTACCGGTAGCCCGGAAGGCCATATACAAGGCACAGCTTACGTACAAGCGCAATTTTGATCGCCGACTTCGCGGTACACCAAAGGTGGTAGAGCCCAACAGCTTTGTGTTCCTTCCGAAGGAGTATTACAATCCTGACAAGGAAAAGAGACATAAGCTCTCCCCCATCGCTGATGGACCATATCGCGTCATTTCCGTCAATCCGGATACCGTCGTACTAGACATTGACGGACGTCATGAACGAATCGCGTGACCGCGTTGTGCCCGCCCCGATGCCACCCACCGCAACCGGGCCCCCCTCAACCAATACCCAATCAGGGGATCCTCAACAGGAGGCAGAACCGTCAACAGCCGCTACACTACCGTCGCGCCAGGCGATTCTTCCGCACTCGGATCGAGGATTAATTGATCTACCTACAGTTGGTACTTCTGACCACAGAACTGAACTTCCTACTACTTGGACGAATTCCAACGACTCTGCACGAGTATTTACAAAAGTAACCCCCCTACCCGATCTCGTGATGGAGCCTGTGGCGCCATCTAAGGAGGGGGAGAATGCCGCAGCTGCTGCGAATGGCATTGATGCTCCGGTGTCGCCCGGTTTTCCAACCACGGGAAATGTGATCCACACTGACAATCCAGTCGCTCCCGTAGGAGAATCTTGTGACACAGTTGCCTTGTCGCACCCCAACCGTGAGGATTCGGCCGTATCGGTCTCCGTTACCACGGAACGTGCCCGCGAGAGGCGCGACGCCGCCGCAGAACCAGCTACCCACTCTGGGACCTCTAACCGCTTGAACTCGCGTATCCGCGCTGAGAAGCATAGCCGAACTGTGAAAACGGTTTCCGCTGATTCGCACCAGCCGCCATAAGCGGAAGAAAAGCGCTGCAACCCTGAAAGGGGAAGCCTCGTGAAGGAGTTGTGCTGAGTATTACCACTCATTATGGATTCACTTGTAGGATTTTGAACGATTTCGTGGAAGCCGACATTCTACAGTGTGCACCACTTTGGGCGTGGAGAAGCTCCAGGAAGCCCTGGCATTCCATCGCCACTGCACCCTTGCAATCTTCGGACACGGGGCCTGACGGAACCAGGCGCGTGCCACGCGACGCACGTTACAACGTGGAAAGCCCTAATGAGCGGTCGGCGACCTTTCGCGAACGGATGGCCGAGCACGGCACGCGTACGATTGTCGTGGTCGCCAATCTGTGGCGTAGAGCCAATCAGAGCTCTTGGCATAAGCCCCGTGGACCGGGTGAACCGCCGCTCTGCCAAGGGAGTGCCGTGCGCACCTCCGTCACCGAAACGGTTATCCCCGTGAAGGCCGGGAGATTCGTCAACCGGAAGTAATACCGTTTGTCGGTCTCTCGACTCTCGTCGAATAACGTGATGCCGTTGGACTCGTCTGATCGAGAGCTTTGCAACTACCTCTCTAGCTCGAGGATAGGACGCGTAGGACGCGAGTTACAGTACGGCAGCCACAGCGGAATGCGTTGAAAACCGCGGCAGTAAGCCCCTCTCCAACACTTAGAAAGCTTCACCTGCGTGATTTTAGGCAGCTACAGAACCTCTCCAGGTGAAACTGTGTCAGCAGGAGTGGCCCATACGCCATGGAGGCCCGCGAACGGGAAGTGTTCCCACAAGAATTCGTTATCGAACGCATCGTGAGTCACGTCGTGAACCCCGATGGGGAGACTGAATACCAAGTCCGTTGGTACGGATACTCCCCTGAGGAGGATACTTTTGAGCCGATCGAACATCTGCCTCGATCGAAGGTTCTCGCCTACTGCCGGCGCAAGCGCTTACCGCCACCTCCAAACTTGGACGCTACCCAGGTAGGGTGAGAGTACTACTGTGCTATGAGGTGAACCGACGGGCGCACTTGTGGGAGAATTATTGATGGTACTACCAAGAAGTTTGGGTTGTTCCTACGGAAGGAAGTATTGAAGGGATGAAAGAAGAAAGATGATTTCCGTCTAACGGACGCCGATTTATCGGAAAGAAGCGAGCTACCGTCTAACGGTCCCTGTGAATATTTAGTGAAGCTACACGCGTAATGGAGAATCGTATTGGAACGATGGTGCGCCAAAGGCATTGAACCGTAATCCGGTTATGAAGGAACTGATATCGAAGTCGATTTTATTCTAAGGAGAATTTGTACCGCTAGCTATTGCGGAGTGCGTTGGTCGCAGAGCCTACCACAGCCCATCATGGAGGGAACCCACCGTTGGGATCACTGCCATTCTGTCCAAGGACCGGCACCTCCATTGTTGGACGGCCCCGCTTGGGGAGGCTGACTGGCGAAAGCCTGCGTGCCCAATGCCAACAGCTGGCCGAGGTCGTACATATCCGGTGGAACCGGCACCCCAAGTCCGAAAAGTTGGTTGCGCATCGCTATCACGCGAGGGTCAATATTCCCCTGCGAAGGGCCCACGCCCCAACCGATAGGAGCAACTGGCGCAGCCTCCCCTCCGGCAACCGGAACTACTGCGGAAGCCGCCGACGGAACTCCCGTTGCCGGGTCTTCCACAGTATAGTCCACCATTAGATCGTCCTCCTCCGCTACTGAGTAATAGCTGTCAGAAAACATGAACCCAATAGAGTGATCGCTCGGAACCACTCGAGGAAGTCCGCGTAGGACGAGAACCCGCTCCTTCGGGACGGTAACTCCCTCCCAGGGATCGTAATACACGAAGTCACCGGCACCCGGATGTCTTCGCCCTGGCGAACGGTCGTAGTGCGAACGAGTGCCCCTGGGGACGTTTTCCGCCGGAACGGTACTCCATTCAATGGAATCGATGAGATCGATAAGGCTGATGACCTCGCTGACGTTGTCGTCCGAACCGAGCGCGGTGTATAAGTCCAGTGATCTAATCACATTCCGTAGCCTCGGAGGCAAATACCAAACACGGTTCTGGTCGTATGCTTCCCATAGCATAAACGCGGCAACGCGAGCGGCCCATTCGGTGATGAAGAGCACCCAATACTCCGAGTCCGGATTCGCAATCATGCGTGACCCCACATAGGAGATGCACGGAGGCAATTCCGGGAAACACCCGCGTGGTACCTCATGGTGAGCCCACCACGATGGGAGTGGAGCGAATCGACCCGCTAGTGCGTCCGGACGCAAACGATCAACCTCCATGTTCTGGTGCGGAATCAGATACCCGAATCGGGATCGCCATTTGCGTTCGTTTCGCAGTCGGTCGAAGAAGCTTCCCTCTCCCGAAGGACGATGTAGATATCGGAACTCCGCCCGCAGGATCGGCCTGTTGAACAGGAGAATGCCCGCCGGCATCGCCTCCGCGAAGTCTTCCGCCGCTTGGAAGTCCGCGAGGTTCGCGCCACACTTGACCTCTCCGTAAGTTCGCAACCGAGAAAAGTCGAACCCGTATGACTCGGGAATCCTCTCGGGGAACGAGGCTCGGTCCTTCCGAATGTATGCCAATCGCGCCATAGCCGTGCGCGCTTCATCTAGCGCTTCGTATCCACGGCCGCGCCGTTTCAGTGACAACACTTGAAGTGCGACCGCCACGCGGTTTCTCCAAACCGAGGAATCCACCAAATCTCGGTGTAGGCCGCCAGGCAGCATACCTTTCTCGGTATATGAATCCATCAACGCACTGTTGCGAACCGCTGTCGGGTGAAACCAGGGCGCTCTGGAATAGGCCCAGCTTCTTCCGGTAGTCGGATCTTGAACAAGGAGCGATTCACGCGCTATCGAGCCAGCTGAAGTCGCCAGCAAGGGCAACGCCTGAGCGGAATTCCACGCCGCGACGTCAACCGGGTTCGGTGTAGTCGTGTGATGTTGACTCTGAGGCAGAGGGGCGGAGGCGAAACCGCCGAGATACCCTGTCGCAGGAGTTGCGGGACCCGAAACGTTCGGAGCCCCGGCTTGGGAATGCTGCTCGTCGCCCTGGTGAGGGTTCATCGAATCGTCGATCGCAGAGGAAACTTCAAGTACTGAATCGTCTGAGTGCAGAGAAGTTGAGTGCGCTTGCACGTGTGTCTCGTTGTGACGAGGAACCGGAATCTCGGATATGTCCATGGTGGACCACGCTTATATACTCGCTCGCTGATGAGTCTCCGCTTGCAAACCGGATGTTTCCTGCGCTAAGGAGGGGGATATGTAGAGCAAAACGTGCTCGCCCGGTATACGGGGAAAGATTTCATATACCCCTGGTAAGGATGATTCCGGGTACTCGGAAGGTATGAGTATTGGCCCACGGATGGGATACTTTTTGGCAGTATTGAGGTATGGTACCCTGAGCGGTCGGCCATGACGTGGCGCAGATGAGTATTGGTCGCGTGTACGCGTGTATAGGAATGGGTGTGTTCACACATGTCTTGTTATGATTGTCGGATATTTTACTGGTCGCTGCCGCGGGTTGTCACGTGCACCACGTGTATGGACCTGCTTAGGTGTGCATTAGAATATTTAATTTAGTTTAACTAATTTATCGGTTACGATATAAGAGGTGACCTCCCGGTCACCTCTTCCTTCAGTAAAGGGTAACCGAGTTCGGCTCTGAACTAGTTCGCCATCGCGAAGTGTGCCACTCCAGCTGGAGGGTCACCGCGTACGGTACAAGTTAGCTTCATCCCTCGGGATCACTCAGGCAATACTGACCATTGTGGCCTTGCCTTAGGGCTTATTTATTCCGTGTCTTCGGACTTTCTGTTTCTTTTTCTGTGCAGTTGTACTGCTTTCACCACAATTGGTAGCGTTTCCGTCTCTGTATAGAGTTGTGCCGCGTGGGCTGAATACACATTGTCTTCTCCCGTCGCCGGGTCTGTTGCCGGTTGCCGCACGTCCCGTCGCAAAATTCCTCTCCTTTCCTCCTTTGGTTCGCCTTCTTTTACCCCCTTTTGCCTGGGGCTTACACCGCTCTACGGTACCTTTCCTTCCTACCATTCTGTCACTTCTCGCCGGCTTCCTTGATCAGGCCCGTTCACCACTCAACCTCCGTAGGTATATCCCGTGCCACGGACGGTCTTACACACGCATTATCCGTATTCGGAGGGCTCACCACTCAGTTCATCTCGTCTAGAGGGCAAGGACTCGAACGCCTTGAGAGACGATCCCGTCGCTGGGGTTTTGCTCTACAGATTTACAGCCACACTGGAGGATACGGGGTGCGCGGTCGCTGTGCGAACCTCTCTTGAGAGCGGGGATTCGAACTGCCTCGGTGGCTTTTCCCTTTCTGGGATTGCTCCACAAATTGGTCTCCCGACCTAGAAGCGCTCAAGCTTAAGCTTGAGCGCTCCTATCCGGCATCCGGACTTCACATCGGCTTCTCCACATCCGAAAAAGAAAAATATCTCAACGGTTTCTTCACGACAGACGGCATCAGGGGTATGTTGGAAGCCAAGGACTACCGTTCTCTTCATATGGTCTTGCCTTTCATTGGCGCTTTCTTTGACCGCTGTTATGGTGAGAAATCCTGCACCCCTATTACTACCGTGTTCACATTCTACGTTGACCTCATCAACAACGTCCTTCGCTACAATACCACTCCAGAATGGACGGAGCATCGCATAGATGCGTTGGAGACTATGATCAAGAACTTCAAGTTTCACACAGTCTTCATTCTCGGCCCGTACCAAGCCTCTAACTTTCCTACTCTTACGTTCCACATCCTTGACCACATCATGCCAGACATACGGTGATACGGAGGCCTGCACTTTGGCGATGCAGGCGTGTACGAACATGCTCATCTTCTCTTCAAGAACCACTATCGTCGAACTTCTCGAAGGCGAACTACAGCTCATAAGGAAACAATGAACGCCATTGAAGAGTCGCAGGACTATTTGCACTCCTTTTCAGTCAGAAGTCACTTCTCTGCCTCCTCCAACTCTCCTAGTTCTTCCATCAACCGCTTTCCGGCCATGGTTCGCGACGGTAACTCCTTCTAACTCTTTGACATCATTAGAGCTGACAAGTACCTACGATCGCATCCACATGTATCTTTTTCGCCTGTGGCAGAACATTTCTCGACAACCACACTGCAGTTCATCAACCAAATATCTCGCGAAGCTCTCACCTCGTTCCGTACCCTTTGTGTAGAAACTATTCAACAGCTGAAGAACCCTCACGAAATCAAACTCACTGTCGTTAATTGTGCATACGTTCTTAGCAGCTTCTGCCCCTCTCTCGGTGATTAAGATCGGCATCTTCGATGCATAAGACTGAGAAAGCCCGATGTACAACTATGTGAACGCATCTTCGCTACGACCTCTTTCAGACCTTCCAACTTGCCTAAGTTCTCCATGGTTCTCGTGCACGGAACATCCGCTCCCAACTGTACGTTTGCCACAGCGTGGGTATGCAGAGTATTTGCATTGATTCGCGTCAGGGACAAGACCTTGGACAACTCTGAATCGGAGCTCGCTTTCGTTCGTTTCTTCGAAGTGACAGAGCCCTTGGATAACTTTCATGAAACTCTGAACTGTATATCACTCCGTTGGGCCACCGACGACGAGCATGATCACACCGTGCATCCAAGTACGTCAAGAATGAAACCTCGTTCTGCTATGGTCGCTCCTTGATTCGGGTTTATTCCCTTCTCCTCAATCAAAGGCTCCATACACGTAATTCGCCAAAACTACCCTGCACGATCATTTTTTCTTCCCCTTCACTGGCAATTCCATCGTATCTACATTAACAGATTGTATCGTAACCCTCGACCCCACATTCATCATACTCGTACTACATAACATTCTTAAGATAAACTGTTCATGTACTTTAGATATTCTCCTCCTCGTATTCCATCTCGTGCTCATTGTCTACGGCTCCCCCGTCTCGTTCCCTACTTTGTTCCCAGACATTCGTATTACAATCGATCACATTATTATCTCTGATTTCATCGATTGCTCTTATAGAGAAGTATACGCGATCCCGTGGGTCACAATACCCAGTATACCAATCCAATACGGCTCCAAGATGTTCCGTAATCTCTTCCATGAATACATCTTCTCGAACAGCTAGATATAGTTTCTTCTTCTTAGACGGTATCCAGTATGCCACAGTTCTCACACGGTGATCATTTCCATGGGGTGGATCTTGAGCCATTGAGTCGTTCCTGAACTCCGTTCCAAACGTCTGCTCCATTCACTCGTACAGTCATCAGTATACATTCCAAGGGCTGTGCAACATATTTTCGGAAAAAGTTGGAGAAAAACACCTGCCTTTTACCCCCCCCGCCCTCCTTCAAACTCTGTAGCTCGAACAACTGACGCGATCCAAGCGTCTAGACGCGCCAACTGCAGTAATGTGCCATCCACTGGGTCCTTGTCTCCCGCATTTCTCGAATCCTTTTGGTTCACATGGTAACCAAGAAACTCCCGTAAGATCTGTAGGCTTAGAACGTTTCTGAACAGCAATTCTTGCGGTTTGTTCTCTTCGCCACGCATTTTGAACCCAGAAAATGATATTTCCTCTCTTTTGGATGTTCTCCATTTGGAGAGAATCTCAGACCCTTTTGCATCTAGCGGCAGAAGCTTCTCCCGTAGTTCCTTCGCTTGTTTTAGGTATGTGCTCCTCTCCCTTTCATGAGATGGTAACTTCACCAACATGTCATAACGTAGCCCCATCAACAACTTCTCCTTCCCATGGCGTTCTCGAACCACCACCGCATCGCTCAAGGACTGCTTCAACCTCTTCCGTAAGCACATGTAGCTGGTCAGCTGTCTGATGCAGTCTTATTCCATCTTCATCTCCCGGATGGATTCCCAACGAGGTTTCATTAGCTCCGTCTCCACGATTTGAATCAGCAAGTTATGACCCGTACCACGAATCGATGGAGTATACGCTCTCATCCCCATCGCGAACTCTGTTGGACAGCGTGGAACAATCTCTTTCCCATCAACGACCAGGACACTGTACTCAATCTCAGATCCGAGTGTCTTACTTCGATTCCCACAGTTTCTCGCCGGTGAACTCGTCTCGAAGCACAATTCTTTTTTCTCGTCTTTCGCGTATCGCAGTATGGACTCGTATACTGTCTTCGCTACCTCTACATAGGCGTCGTTCACATCAATCTCGTATCTTTTCCTTCCCCTTTGCGAATCATGCTCCCTCCGTGTTGCTCCTCGCTTCAGTGCCCCTCGAAGTGATTGTATAAGAATATCTTGCTCCTTCACCTTTAGATCTAGTTCTGTCACGCTTTTCTGTGCTTTTCTTACGCTCATCTTCAGGCTTTGATTCTCCTCGGTTACTCGAAAGAGATCGGCTTTCAAGTCTCCAATCTTGTTCATCAGCTCGTAGCTTGGCGTTAGGCTTTCATCTTCTTCACCTTCTTCGTCTACACCAGAAAGAGCACGAGATGGAAGCGTACGGTTAATTTTTCGACCACCTTCCACATTACAACCCCTTTCGTCTCATATCTCTGTTGGTAACTCTGACCCCAGCTTTGTCCGTTCCCTACGCCTCTCGCCAAAGAAAATCGAGGTCGAACCCTTCCTTCTCATTGAACCTATTCTGCGATGGCACGAGGAGCAGGCTGTATCTCGTCGACTTCTTCCTTCTTCGTACGACGTTTGGGATGACCCACGCGCAACTATCTGTCATTAGCTTTTCAATCCAATTCCTATATGTGCCAATTTTTTCTTAGTACTCCAATATCTTTTCAATGGCAATTACGTGTCAAAGTTTTTGGCTTGCCATCTCTCAATAGAAATTCAACATGTTACCGTTTTCTTCAATTAACAGAGTTCCTAAAGGATTCTTTTTGAAACGTGAATGAAATCTTAATGACAGAAGCACTCCAGTATTTCCGCCTGGGTGAATGGAATCGTTTCTATTCCGGAAACTCTTCCTCGACGGTGCGGGCGCACGTACAGAGAACTGTATATTATCGACTTCTTCCTCGTCACTAGCACGATTGGCATGAAGGGAATCGTTCCGATTTCTGATCTCCCTTCGCGATGTTGCGAGTGGACGTACAGTGCGTTGTATATCATCGGCTTCTTCTTCGTCCCTACTACGTAGAGGTTAAATGGAATCGTTTGTAATGCGCCTCGTCCTACCAGGTGAGATTGCTCTTTCATGTCTGTCCAACTCTTCTTCGATGACATTGTTTCTCAAATTTCTTGTCCGTGTTCCTTTCGGTCTCGTACGTCTCTCGGCACCATTCTCTTCCACATTCGCATCATCGATTATTCTTGGCACTTCCTCTGCAGCCATGTGTCGTGTCCCCGGCCCTCTCACTGCGCTGTGATGTGGTAACACTACTTCGCTCTCTGTCACTTCCGTTGTGGTCATACTAACACCCAGCTTCGGTTTCGGTTTTGCCTTCGAAGCCCGGAGTGCTGACTTCGAACCAGACTTCTTTCCAGTAAGCCCGACACGGGGAGCTTGTCGTCCAGTACTTCTTCGGGTCGCGGTAGGCGGAGGGTTCTTGCGATTGGCGACGCCAATACCAAATCGTGAGATTGTTGGGGATCCCTACGTCTCCTGGTGGTCCGCGTTGCTGGACTTTTATGGAGCCATGATTGCGATTCAGAATCGTGTGAAAAGGAAGGGATTATGTTCGGATTATGGAGTGGTAAAACGGAAGCTTCTGGAGTTCTACTCGTAGTATGGGGTGAAAAAGCGGAAGGGGGGAAGCTTGTGAACCTTTTGAAGCAGATGATGGAGACCTTTAGTGGATCTTGAGCCCTGATTGTGGTGGTCCATTCCTGTGGCAGACATTCATACCAATTTTCCACATTTCCCAGTGCCGTATTCGTCATTGGCTATGTTCTATGTGCCAAGTCCGTCTGTCGGGTCCCTTCATGATGAAGGTCCTCTGTTCCTAGGTCCAACCTCCCGGCTGTGAGGTGTTAGTTCTCAGGTGTTACTTTTGAGGTGGTACCTCTGACCGCTGCGGAGTATTATCAGTACCTCTTTGCTTAGCACGACAATGTGTCCTTGTGCCACGTTCTCGTGCCACGATGGGGAGGAAGGGGACGAAGAGGATGAGTTGATGGTCGAAGAAGGGAACAGCGACGAAGAAGACGAGAACTATAAAGCGCAGGGGATGGAGGAAGGGACAGAGGATGAGGAGGAGAACTGAAGGAGCCAAGAATTTATGATTTTATGATATTGTAGTTGACGAGTGGATATTCAGAGATGTCGTCACTATGTTTTGTTGTTGTTGTTGAAGATATTGATTGTTGTTTTGCGTAGAAACCTATGTCACAAGTGCTATATATATGTCCATATGTTTCCACAAACGGACTTCATTAAAAAAGAGTTAAATTTTTGTTCTTTACCTATGTACTACTAATAACTATCGTAGTTAGTGTCCGAATTATTTCTCCAATAGATGCCGAGTCTGGGGTCTAGGATGCACTCCGAGTGCACACAACTGCCTCTTGAGGTTGACCCGTGGTTCGTGCTTGACGATACCCGCACTCACAAGAAGTGCAACGAATAGGGTGTTTGTAAGAAGAGGTGGGATGCTTCTGTACATAAAAAAGGCTGATGGTTCTAGCGACTCAGAAAGCGTGTGGGCGAAAAATACTGGGACCACTCTGTTCAAAAACATTCTGATGGAGAGCAATACATCATAGAAAAAGACAGCCTTTCTGAAGGAGTGTAGGACAGAACGGATGTAGAGACAGAGCCTTTCCCATCGAGTTCCTATGCGGTGCGAGAGCGGTACAATGTTGTTAAAGGTGTTGCCTGTAGAGTAGAAGATAGATAGTGCGTTCACGACGATATTGAATAGGCCGAATAGAGATCCACCCGGAAAGAAAGCTGTAGAGGCTGTTCTGACAGAATCTATAAGATTGGGCGGGGATAGACAGAGTTCAAAGGTGACAAAGATGGAAAGGTTGAGAGCGAGAAGGCCACCGACCGCTATACCCAAGTATTTATTCCTCAATATGGAGGAGATGCTCGTCATGTGCGAAGGAATCATCGGTCCAAGAGCTAGAGTACCGTATCTTGCGGCATGTAGGGAAAAGGCGAGGTCGAAGAGAATAATGTGTAACATGGTCTCCAGAATGCTATATAGAATGGTGAAACCTAGCTGAGCATGGCGAGAGGAGCTCTTGAATAGAAGCGCTTGGGCCAAGACGGGCTCGATGATACCGTAAAGCGCGCCTATGGCTACCGTTAACAATGAAGCAAATAAAACCATTGAAGGTGGCGAAAGCATGCTGAGACGATTCCGAGGGTAGAATATTGACTGATATATATAATTCGAAAGCTCTGGGAGAGTTCGAATAGCGTGAGTAAAGGGTGGGTGCTCCAGAATACTTTCGTGACCGGGTGTGTCATGTAGTATTTCATAGAGCTCATTGAGCTCATTCTGCAGCGCGGGAGTGATGAGAGTTTGCGCCCTACGAATGTGACTTTCTTCAGCATCGAGGTCGTACTGTAACTGAAGGCAGTTGTTGAAAGTAATGTACGTTGCAGATGGGAAAGCATCCAGCTAGATACGTACAGAACGCAGTCGATTGTTTAGCGGGATTTCCCGTACTTGGTGTATATTGCGGAGGACCATTGCGGAACAGTTTCGTTTTCGAATTCGTACCAAAGGAGAGTAAAAGAGGCTTTGGATGGTTGTAGAGATGCTGTACATTTATTCGTATGAACGTGGACTGTTTGTAAGTTACAATACATAGGAAAACAACTCTACTATTACGCTTCTTGAAAATGGAGGCTACTAACATGTAGAGAACGTGGTTTTCATAAAAAATTGATTAGACTGGTTGCTATTATACTATACTATGAGACGAGGCAGTGATATAAGTAAGGAACAAGGTACATGGATAATGATGAATTGGTAATATAAAGAGGGGGAGACGGTTGAAAACTAGGGGATTGGGCTAGAATTTATGAAATTATTTTTGAGAGACAACTTGTTTCACAGCGATAAGAACGGGTGCTAGGCAGTGGTGGTGAAAGCACGTACATAAAAGCCAGGGTTTTCGCGCCGTGGTACGTTCACGGAGCACTTACGCACGAATAGAGTTTCGTCTTCTCCCGTTTCGGATCCCTTCCGTTTTGGATCCCTTCCGTTTCCGTTCCCCTCCGTTCCCGTTCCCTTCGGTTCCCTCCCTTTCCGTTTCCTTTCCCTTTTTCCTACCGATACGTTCCCACTCATTGAAATCTGATCATGAGCGGCAGGTCTCAATCGACGTGAAGTGGCCTAGGGATCCCAGCAATGGGGAGAGGTCGCATAAGAAGATTAAGACGATTTTTGCGGAGGAAGATGACGGGGAGGACAAGAATGAGCTGGACTGGTGGTCGATGACGATGTTGGTGTGCGCAGGGGCGATGGGGACCCGCATTGGTGAGGAAGTGCGTCGACTGACGAAGAAGGTCACAGGATTTGTTGCTAGGGAGCTAAGGGGATTGAAGGATGGGCAAAAGAAGTTGATGGGTAAAGTGCAGGAGCTGCGCGGAAGCTGAAGGAACTCAATGAGAAGCGGGAGGATGTACGTCAAGTCCGAGGTACTCCGGTGACTCCTGCTCTGAGGATTGTGAACGAGATCGGGGTCGGTGTCGATGGGGCTAGTTTGGATGCAGATGAGGACGCGAGGGACTTTGTGCCGGCTACGAAGAGTTTGGGTGAGGATGAAATTGCTGCGGTTAATGAAGGAAAGAAGAGGGGCCGAAAGAGGAAGTACGGAAAGAAGACGCCAATCGTGGTGAGGAAGCTGAAGGTGGAGGAGGATGAAGTGAAGCCGAAGGTTGGAAAGGAGAAGATGGAGAAGATGGAGAAGAAGAAGAAGACTAGAGTTGGGTTCAGGTGTGTTCCGTCCGAAGCCGGTGTGGAAGGGAAGCAGCGTTGTGGGATATCAGGAGAAGTGGAGCTGGGAAGATGTGGAGGAAGAGGAAAAGGAGGAGGAAGGGGGCGATGATGTGGCGAAAGGGTTTGGGCCGTTGTCTTTTGCAGATGCGGAGATAGAGGAGGGCGGTGGCGGTGCACTGTTGTATATAGAATGCAACTTGAAGTGGTATGGGGGTGGTGAGATGCATGCGCGCGGTTCCGTAAGATGAATGTTATACTAGGTAATCGTAGTAGTGATGACTATTCTAGAATATTTGCAGAAAGTTAGCGAACGTAAATATGGTGGCACAGGTGGACATCACATAAGGTCCTCACACGACGACAAATAATACGTCTGATACTTTCATTTCGTGAACATACACTAGCAATCGTGGCGTACGTCAACTGTTCTGCATAGACGTCTGTCTCTTGCAGATGCTAGTTTTTGGCGAGGGTCGTCCAGAAATTGGCAAGGGTCGTCCAGTAAATTTTTTGAAAAAATATCGAGATCAATTATTTCAAAATTTGCAGATAATTGCTTGGGTCGTCCAGAATCGCTGTGCAGTAAATACTGGTGGAGTTCCAATCGTGCTAGTTCTTTAGTCGAGGGCTACCTGAACTGTATTTCGCGAAGTCTAGGTTCAGTTTCCATTAAGGTGCACATTACACGATACCTTCTGCGGAATGATACCCTGCAACGCATGGAATACTAGTGCTAGTACAGATGATGCCCATTATGAAATCATACCGTTTTATTCGTATCTATTCTTCTATCGACCGCTTTTGCTAACCACTACTTCGCTATATTACATGTACCATATCCCCATGATGGAGCGGGTGTAGGCGCAATCTGCGGCAGATGCGGCAGACTGCACGTCCACCATCGGCTGTATCGGTAGAACAAATACGCACTCCGAGAGGATGAGGCGCTTCGCGCCTCATCCTCTCCGTTCCTCATGTAGGGAACCATGCCCAGATGCATGGTTCCCTACTTGAGGAACCTGCACCTGCAACTCGTGAGCTACGTCCGCATCAAAAGTCATTTACCTGTATACGCAAGCAGAAAGTATCCATAAGTTAGTCAATTCTCCGTTGAATGCATTTGAAATGCGATGGAACGTACCATTGATAAGAACAAAACAGAAACGTTGCGCTAGAAAAGTCGAGGGACCTAGTAACTCGCAAAATGAAAAAGAAGAAGGAAAGGGATCGGTTAGATTACCAGCCCACCATCATCGTAAAGCGCGAAAGGTGTCGAAGCGAGAACTCACAACCAAGGACACCAAGAATGCCCATGCAGCAAACATACCTCAAGATGCGATAAACGAAAGAGCAGCCTATGTCCCAACCAAGTACCAGAATCGCCTATTCCGAACAGCCAGAGATCGATCTTGAGAGACGAAATGAAATTGGTCGTTTACTTGTATACGCAAGCCGAAAGTATCCATAAGTTAGTCAATGCTCCGTTGGATACAGTTGAAATGCGATAGAACGTACCATTGATAAGAGCAAAACAGAAACGTTGCGCTAGAAAAGTCGAGGGACCTAGTAACTCGCAAAAGTAACCCAAAGCCGTTTTCTTGCCGTGTACATGTCGCAGAGCGCGAAGAGACGTGGTGAGGATTGGTTAGTTTAGAACAAAGATACGTAGAAGGAAATGGAAGCACGTACGAAAAGACTGCACGGAATACATCCGTGAGATACGGATGCTGTCCGCTTTATGGAGGCATCCGACGAGGGCGGAGAAAGAGAATGAGGTACGCTTCATGTCCGCTTAATGGATTCCATTCTCAGCACGCTACTTCGTAATCCGTCGTACTTTTTTCCGCCCTCGCACTTCGTAGCGAGTGCGAGGGCGGAAAAACGTACGACGGAGCGGAGTAGAACGCGAGGATGGCACGGATCACGACGGTAACAAAAGGTCGGACGTCGGACGGGCGGGGGCGGCGGCGGAGGGAAGAGATTTATTTTTCTGTGCGAGATTGGACAAGTGTACAGCGTACAACGTTGGGAAACCACAGGTTTATAACCAGTGGTAGATAATACGAGAAGTACACCCTTGTGTTGAGGTCGACGTGTACCTACGTTCCTTTTTGAACGAAAGCACGTGATTAAAACTCAAAATATATCCTCCGTTCTGAGCAAGACGTCGATATTGACTGTCGCTCGACCTCCTTCTCCCTTCGGACGCCCTTCCCTTGCAGTCTTTGTCGTCGTTTCTCGTTCATTTCTTCTTCCCATGGTCTACTACTGTACACATAAGAAGCATGGGTGCCCCTTCGTTACTCGCCGAGGAGTCTTATCCCTTCAACAGCATGTCAACCATTGCCCGTTTCGTCTGAAAGCAGCGCTGGAAGACGACAATAGCCGGCCCATTCGGAGAAGCAAGCGTCTCAAGCTTTCCGCACCCGCGCCGGCATCTTCCGAAACGGTCACTGCCCCTTGTCGCCTTCCCGAGCCTCCAGTGTCCGAGGACATCGTCGACCCCACTCCGTGCGCCCCTCCCATTCCGGACACTTCGCATTGTGTTTCTCCTTCCCCGGGTCCCGCGTCATTAGAGCGAGAACACGGAAGCAGTTCCCGCCCAGTGCCTTCTGAGGAGGCCCTAGGTGATTTGCATATGGATTATCTCACGGTTTGTCTGGCTTCAGTAGCTTCCAACCTTGGTCATCGTGAGGCGGACGAGCTAATTGGGCTACTTCGGGACCCGCGATTCTCGCAAAAGCGATTCAACGAGACCATAACAAGTTCCAAGCGCTGTACAGAACTGAAGAACGCCATTTTCGAACGATACGCCTCAAAGGACGGTTTCAATCGCAGAACTGTCTCGCCAGAAGGATGTAAGTTCAGCGCCACCCTCTACACGAGAGACCCCGTTCAGACACTTGTGAAACAGCTCCAGTTGGCTAACAACGAAAACACATTCTTCCACCCTATACCTCAGACCCACTCCACGAAAATATCTCACCCCATGTCCGGCTCTCTCGCAAGAAACGCCACCTCAAAACTTAAGGAAATGGTCATGGGCTCTTTGGATAGTAGAATAGTGTGGTACTCCCAAGAAATAAGTTACAGTGAATCTTTCGTAGGTATTCTGCATGTATACACCGATAAGTCTTCAACAACTCTAAAGCAAACATCGGTTACCCCTGTACTCTTCACCTCATATTTCTCAACTTCTCCGACGAGCTACGCCGTAAGCGCATCCGTGATGACCTCACAGTAGTGGCATACTTTCTTACAACACTGGTACAGGTTTTCGCATCTGAAGCAGACGCAATGCCATTCGTTTCTAGCAAGTCTCTACGCGATTCCAGGATGGACATCCTTCAAGAATCTCTTCGTCAAGTCCTGTAGCAAATTATACATCTAATGCAGAAAGGTTTTCAGTTCATCGGCGAAGACGCAGTATATCGAGTGTGCTATCCTCTGCAAGTCTTTGTGCGGATATTCTGAGGCTAAGGACATTCTGTCTACTCTTCATAGGAGCCAAACGGAAAGCCCTTGTCATAGATGCAAACTCCCTTCCTCATCTTTAGGCGGTAATGTTCTTACGTCATTCACTGGACTCTCCCAAAACCACACTAAAAGCGTCAGAAAGACATACTCAGTTATTCTCGAATATGCAAAGAAAGGCGAAGGAGAAAGAAACTTACGTCGTACAAGGGAGACGAGATCCAAGTCGGATATTTTCATGCGTTCCAATTCCATATCTCTCATTCTCTCGTCCATCAAAACCGCCTTGACCGTAAGATTCATCCAGGGGTTATTTCTATGCAGTCTGTTCGAAACAAGGAGAGCTCGCTTCGAACAGTTACGCAACTTGCATCTCGGCATATTGAAACTGATTAATATTCCAGAAATCGAGAGACTGTAGTCAGAGACCCTAAGCACTGCAATAGAATCATCATGTTTCTATTGCAGTGCTTAGAGCGGATGATCCGCGTCACGTTCATTTCGAACGATACGTACTCAAATCCAGAACTTTACAAACGCAAATCTATCTTCCATGCAATGCAACTTTTTTGTCAGAAGTTTGCCTATAGATTTGTCCACGACGAAGAAAGGCAGGTTACTGAATGGAACCTTCACCAAGGCAGATCTCCTTTGAATGATGGAGGCCAAAGCATACAAAGACATTGACATATTTTTCCTTTCATGATGGAATTCTTTGAAATCTGATGGGGAGCGCAGGACACGGCCCCAATCAGAAAAATTTTCTCTCAGTACTCGGGCGTTGCTTGGAATAATTATAGGTGCATTAGTGGGCCATGATGTAATGAAAGCTCTATTTCGTCTCTTCGGTGGCAGATTGAAGCCTCCAAATGCTGCTCGACAACGTAGTCGGCAGCAATTCATAGCTCTGGAAGTGGAACTCTGAAGTTTTATAACGGCTCTTAACAGAAGAAGAACTAACACCTTTGGCAGCATTTTACGGTATCTCCACAACACGTCGATTTATATCTTCTCTTGTATTGTTGCTGACAGGCCTTGTTACCGAGAGGCGAAGCGATAGGAGTTCAATATTGGAACTATTGTCATGTGCTACAAGCCCAAGCATGCCGGGCTGAAGGGTTTTCATAACTACCATATGTTTTGCTTTCAACTACCACTCTTGTTGCGTTTTTCTTCCATAGATTTTTATACTGAATGAATTTAGCATATAGGAGCTGCTACAGCCCCCGTTCTCTAAACCTGTGAGGATCATGTAGTAGTTAGCTGATCAAAACTCCATTTGGTTCTTTTTAGTGTTCCGCAGAGAAATCCACTACCACTATAATTCAGGGATTCTATGATCGTTGAAGGCCTTCTGTGCTGTTTACCAGCCCGTCAGAACGACCCAATTAAATTTCGATATTGGCGTAAAAAGCCAGAGCCGATGGGCTCATGCTAGACGATATTACCTCATCTACATCGGTGAATTTGTATCTTCACCGAAAACAAGGGTGGCGAGTATTTTAAGTAGCTACCTACTGTCATCACTCTGTTTATCTGCAGCTCATCCCGGCGCATTACCACTTTTGTGCGTGAGAGTGTTGAGGCGCTTTTGTAGTTCGTCACCGTGCTGCTCTGAGCAGTGTAAATAGTGTAGTTTGTCAATAAGTACACAACTTGTAGCAAACACATGGTCGTGGGGTTTTTTAACTAGATGAGCATCATTTGGATACGAAAACTAGTTGAGTCTTGTCCAATGAATGTATATTGTGCTTCCAACAAAAAAACTGTGAGTAATGCATCAAACTGTGTTTTGGGAGGTTTGGAAACGCTGCAAAACGGTTTAAAAATTTGTCTGTGAACAGGTGGTTGTAGTGGATTTAGACTTATGCGAGTAATCACTGCGCTCTCAAATTGTGCTTTTTAAGAGCTTATAAAACTTGAGATATACTCTTATTGATGTACAGCCGGCGTTGTATATACAGCTCTTTTACCTCCTGCCAATCCACGTGGCCAGCAGCGTTCACGTGTTGGCGGGCAGGTGCACCGTAATAAGTGCGGGAAGTGTGGAGGAAGGTGTTTTGGGAGGTCTCTGCATGGTGCCAAAATGTGGCCAGAACGTGCGCGTGGGCGTGGGGGGGGGTCGGTTGTGTTAGGGTGGCTACCCTAACACAACCGGACCCCCCCGTCCGCGGGCACGTTTTGGCCGGTTTTCTAAAAAATGTGCTTTTTTATGCCTGCGGGCGGGGGGGTCGGTCGTGTTAGGGTAGGTACCCTAACACGACCGGACCCCCCCGCCCGCGGGCACGTTTTGGCCGATTTTTTGAAAATGTACGATTTTATGCCCGCGGGCGGGGGGGTCCGGTCGTGTTAGGGTACCTACCCTAACACGACCGACCCCCCCCACCCGCGGGCACGTTTTCGACTCATTCTGGTAGCGTCCACAGACTCATGCGGCAGTCTTCCTTCGAGACGACGCTGTCGCGCAGCGACTCATCAGCCCCAATCAGCCTGTGGCATCGCCGGCACTTGAGCTATAGTCGGCACCGTTGTACCGTTGGTACCGTCGGTACCTTCCGCAAACCGAATCCACGCCCTACACCCGCGCACCGCTCCCGCTTCCCGCACTGCACGCGTCGCAGGCGCTCGCCACGAGAACATGCACAAGATGGACGACAGTCGCCAGCGCGTGATGCTCAAGCCACGGCTTCGTGCCGCGTGCGAGGCCGACAAAAATGGCTTTCTCCTCGAGCAGCAGCTCCTCCAACTGTGAAGGCATTTGGCAGCGACGACTGCGTCTGGCAGGCCGAACGCAACCGTGTAGGATCTTCCTGCATGGCGGTCTCGTTTGTCACGAGACTTGCGGAGAGATTCAACCAACGGGAGGATGTCATGCCGCTGAAGTGGATTGGTTCCCTCGGGTGCCATTTACGCAGGTGAACGAACGAAGGAATTGATTTACTCCCGTGTCTTTAGCGATCGGCTACGCATGCGAGCGCCGCGTTGGCCGCTGTGCTGCTCAAGACGGCGGCGATTTCAATCGCCAGCCACAGAGGTAAACGCTTGTGACAAGCGTTTTGCCCTCCGAAAATGCCATTATGTTCTTCCAAGCTTGTCCCTGCCATGCCGCTTGTTTGTGGTTTCCATCTTGCATGAACCCCTTGGGTGAGGTAGGGTGCCATGGCGTTTGGTCGATTGCTTCGCTCCGATAGGGGTGAAGCAGCTCTGATATAACATATCAAGCCACCTTGTTCTGCTAGACCAATCTGTGTTCCATATTCCTTACGTGAGGCGGGATCGATGTGTCCTGTAGAGACCTCAAGCCGTCATAAACCCTGCAGATACTGAATCTGACAGGAAACCAACGCTTTTGATTCGCTCTCATGGATGTGTTCCCAGCTGATCCTCTTCAGTCAAACCTGCACAGGACTCAGTTGGTAAGCAATGATAATCTCATCTACTCCGATGCGCTCCCGGAAATCACGACTCGTGCCTACTTAGATCTCGGCTGCACTGATTCGAATCCCTACCTCAAAGTCGACTCGTTCGCCACCGCCAAACTACGCAAAGATGAAGCAACTTTTCATCTCATTCTTCGTATTCCTTGTACTTCTGTCCGCGGCCAGATCGCAGAGCAATCTACCACCCGAACAGATTGCTGAGGAGCTCACCATTCCCTTGACAATCTTCAATGAGCTTGTCACTGTCCTATTCCCGAATGAAATCTTGCGCATGGAAACACCGATCGCTGTTCGATACGCACTGTTATTCGTTGTCGCCATTCATGAATATACATCGGCTTTTCATCCCTTCGCGTTATCGTTCCTAGGAATTCGCCACTCCATACCTTCTCGCTTCTGCTCATCACCGCTTTTCTCTGGCTATCATCGAACGTCAAATCTTTTTCCGTTTGATCGAGCCAGAGTTCTCTCAGGAGATTCCCCCATACGCCGCCTTTCTCCAGCGTTTGATACCATTGACAAACTCCATTCGACAACTCGACCGACACTGATACTGAAGTGGGCTGGGCAAACGTCGTATCGAAGGACCTGGTAGAATACTTTACCGAAGATGGTTGAACTCTTTGGGAGATCTGTAGAGGAATGATTACCTCGCACCGTTCGAAGATGCCACTGGTTACGAGCCGCAAAATCCAGCAAACTTGTCTCCTAGTAAGCTATTCAAACCACTTCGATGGCAACACTGACTCAGCAGTCTGACTTCCGTGGCAGGTTTGCCACACAGGTGCACGTTGCGCCTCACCTCGGAGCACTCGGAAAACCGCTTGTGATTGGAGAACGGGAGTTCGAATCCCGCAGAGTTCCACCTGTTTACGACACCCCAATCGGAAGAAAAGATTGGCCAAAGGGATCTCCGAAAGTGAACAAGTTCATCGCGGATCTCGTTGTCTGTGATCGAGATCCGTTTACGCCAGGAACAATGTGCACTGGCCTATTTGGTGGGGAATAAGTTCTTCTCCTTGGGTTCCTCATTCCTTATCTATGGAAGGCAATGAATTTGACGCCTGTAGCGCTTTCCAGCCACCAAACAGTTGTTCCTTGGAGAGATGATGGCCTCAAGCACCGACGCATTTCTCCTCGCTTGGAAGAGAAAAGACGC
>VCMS01000396.1:0-41717 GCA_022539475.1 Gracilaria domingensis
AACCGCCTTTTCTTTGACCTAAATTACTCTTCATCGAAGGATGAGAAACAACTTTAAGCCGTGTTACAAACGATTAACAGTTTTTTTCAACTTTTGGCACGGCCAAAAGCCGGCTTCTTTTTACTGGTCTTTGTTTTCCCAACGCGCCAGGGCAAATAGTTGGTGAATCGTTTGTTGTGAACATATACATCATGCTAGGATTGTTAGAGGCATGGTTGCGGATTTTGTTGCTTTTGGAAGAGTGGAAGATGAGTGCTTATGTGGGAAATGGGAGGGACTATTGAAGCAAAAATGTTTGGCTGTGCTCCAAAGCAGCTGTGAACTGTTTTAGGCGATTCATTTATAACGCCTTCGTCTCACAGCTGAAATGCAGACTCTATTCGTTGTCGCTTAGAACGGTTTAGTGATATAGTTGGTTGTTTGTTGAGTTTTTAGTTGACGGATACTCGCAGAGATGGGCGAATGAAGTGACGCGGAACGGTGCAAGTAAGCTGTAGATGTGCTTTACTTCGTTTCTGTAGCAGGGACTAGTCTACATGTGATGGGACTGCGGGACGTCTAGTAAGCGGACAGGAACGAGCTGCTGGGTGCTTGCTCTCGTGAAAAACACGGCGATCAACAAATAGCTCGGAATTGCTGTATGGCCCAGTTAAAAAGTGGAGAGTTGATAGTTTTCTTCTGGTTTGAACGGTTGAAGTCAAACACACAACGACGCTATAAGGGTGAAGATCTCGAGCACTGGATCTTTTTCAAAAGGCACGAGCGAGAACTCGCTGTGACGCGTGTGACGTCCAACACTGCGCACGCATACGTTCAATGTGCTCTTCACTTGGAACAAATGGCGCGAGATGCGAAATGCTACGTGCGCGCACCGACGCGCACGTGTATCCTCTTGTACTGGCAAAGGGGAGAAAGATAAGCTGACGTGACTGTCGTAGTACGACCGTCACGTCAGCTTCATCATTATCTAACAGCCTTCCCCCAAGTCAAACGTGCAGTGGTCACACTCTTATCGCCACTCTGCGCCCCGCAGCAATTCTGCTCAAGTCGGCGCCAACTTTGAGCGTTACAGCATCGTTTCCTGGCTTTGCGCGTGCTGTTCTCATCCATATCTGCGCCATTCCGGATGTCGTTACAACACACTGGCGCATCTGACGTTGATGGCGCGAAAACGCTCCACCTTGCTCTCCGCCATTTTTATTCGCGACACGCGAGCGCGGCTTGTTCTTCAACCAGGAGCAATCCGAATGCTGCAGTTCAGCTACCAATTTGGTACCATGTAGGATCGGCTGTGTTTATGATGGCACCTGCGTGACTTTCTGTCAGTAGATGAATAGTGAACATGTTAGTATATCCCCTACTTGAGTTGTCACGCGCGTTTCATCAATAGGGTGGCGTCGACAGTACCACTGAGCACGATTTCGCTCCCGCCATGTCTGAGAAAGCGGCAGGCGTTGCTAAGTGGGACAGCCTGTTGCTATTGACAACACTAAATGTCGGAAGGCACCTTTATGACCATATCTTAAGCTACGGCTATGTTTGGAACAGAGTATTTGCAAGCAGTACGCCATGCTTCTACTGAGAAGAGCACTGTATCAGCATGTAGCCAGCACGATAGAGCGTCGGTTGTAGTTTGTAAAAGCTTGCGCCATATCAATACTACAGATGGCCAGGATGATGGACGCTAACGTTACCCGGACACATCTCGCGCTCGCAACAATCTGTGCTTCTTCAGGAGAACAAGGCTTGTTTTCCAATACGACACAGCACGTGATGTAGATAGGCGCACTGGCAAACAGAACTCTGCAATAAGGACTTTTGCTTGTGTGAGCGAAATACCCGACGCAGAACGAAGAAGACACTGCGTGTTAACTGAGCGTTAATGCATTAATGTCTAAGAACATAAATGGCGTTCACGCTGTCGAAGGTTCGCAGGCGATACTGGTATCGATATTCGGGTGTATCTGCGATTGAGATTCTCGATGGTACGTGCTTGTGTCCCTGAGGAGTATGTCGAACAAGAGACGAACAGGCGGTATGAAATTGGGCTTGAACATGCGGCGGGTTTGCTGCTGCGCTATGATATTCGGATATAGTATGTACGTTTCAAAATGAAACTCGTACAAGCTCACTGAAACCGGTAGCAAGGCAAAGCAAAGGGATAAGAAGACTAGTCATTTGGGCATTCTCGATGCGCTAGACTGGCGCCGATTCAGCGCAGTGTCGAAAGCGGAACTGACTTCCGACATGCCTGACACAGCGCGACACTGAAGCGCCAGAAAAGGTTGCGAGCAAAAGTGTACGTGCTCCCGCTTCACCGAGCGATCACGCTGATGTCGCAGAAGCCAAACGAGCATCAAGCATGTGCGCGGCGGCCGAACAAACGCACGTCGACGGAGTGCTCAACAGTTACGAAGACCCGCACCCGCGGCGATTCCACACGCGTGAGAAAAAGGCGTGTGCTGCTCGAACGAAAACGCATGCGGCCAGCAGGCGGGCAAGGCGTTGCACGCCATGCGCACGGGGCTGATTGCCCGCCAATGCGCCTTTTTGCGGTTTCAAGCGCTTCCCGTCAACGATCCCGCGCGGCACGCTATTTTCACGCGCCTTCTTTTCGCCACTGTCGCGCTCGCGCCCCGCGTGCAAGCTCATTGTGCGAGCACGTACGGCCCGCCAGCCCTTTCACCTCGCCATACCTTCGACCCCCCGCCATTTCTCACCTTCTACCTTCGCCGCCGTGATCACCGCTTACCCTCCCCTCATTGCCAACGCCTTTAAAAAGGGTTTTGATTGATTCTTTCGCCGTCTCTGTGCGCTTTTCCTCCTTCCCGCTCCGCTCTTGCTTTCTCCACCGCCAACATTAGCACCTTCAACATTGCAGGCTTGCGAGCGCGTGATGCACAGCGTGGAACTGTCGCCCTCGCTGCTCCAGCGACGGTCGCAGCTTGTGCAGGCCCTCAAAGCGTCAATTGCTTCCACGCACAACTCTTCGCGACCGTCCGACTACGATGTGCGCCCACCGTCAAGTCCTTCCTCCTCATTTCTGAAATAGATGCCGACTGCGTCTCTCGCCCGTCACTGTACGTCCACAAACACGCGCCCGGGCTGCACCAATTGAAGAATGTTACGGAAACAAACCTCGTTCTATCGAGCTTCTAGAGGAGCTCAAGTCTGATTGTCTAGAGGGTTTTGCAACCTGTCGTTCATGTTGCTTGCGTTTTGTCTGGAGTTTTTGTTGTCAGGAATGTTTTGGAGAACGGTTTTGGTGCGTGGCAGAGTTCCTTTTGTTACGTCAGTTTGTTCAAGCAAGCCGTGCATTCGCTGTTTCTTAAATTGTTACTGCCGTTTGCGGTTTTTTGTGGCGTACTTAATCACCAAGGGTATGCAGACAAGATGGATTACCGTGCACCAGACGCTTATTCTGCACGGCTTAAGTTTGTTTATTATTCTTCACTGTGGCCGGGGAAGCTCCTGTTTCTGGCGCAGTTGAATCCGTTGTTCGGACTGATTCAGGGGCATGGTGTTCGTGGCGGTGGCGTTCAAGCAGCACAATTATGAGCTGACCAACCTGCTGCTGGATGAGGAGACTCAGCTTCGCCGAATACAACGTCAGCGCCAACGGTTGCGCGCTAGTGCGTCAAATGATAATACCCGAATGACTACGACGACGGCGGCGTCAGCGACGGCGACGGCGACGGCGAGGACAACCACAACCACAACCACAACGACGGCAACCACTAGTGCAGCATCGGAATCTTCGTTGGACTTGCGCAGACGCCCCAATGCAGCGAGCAGCAAGCAACTGAATTACCCGTGCAACCTGACGGCCGGCAATATGTTGTACTATGCGGTGGCGCCAGTGCTGGTGTAAGAAACGAGCTACCCGCGCACTCAGACGGTGCGCGTCCGATACGTAGGGTGGTACAGCATCCAGATGGTGGTGTGCATGGTGATTCAGCATGTGTTGATCCCGCAGTTCTGCGTGCTGAACTGGCGGCTCGGTCGCGGCACCGACGGCGAGTCGCAACTGCTGTGGTACATGGTGAAACTGGCGCCGCCGTGCTTCTTCATCTGGCTGCTGCTGTTCTTCGAGTTCTTCCACTGCGCACTGAACGTGATGGCAGAGATGACGCGCGCCGCAGACCGGCAGTTCTACCGCGAGTGATGGAAAGCGACAACTCTGCAGGCGTTTCTGGCGCGAGTGGAACGTGCTGGCGCATGAGTGGTGTCTGCGCCCCCTGTCCGTGGAGGGCGTGTGGCGGCACAAGGTGGCGGAGCACGGTGGCGCTGGGGACGTTTCTGCTGATTGCGATCCTGCACGAGTACGTGGCGTTCCGCGGCTTCCGCATGCTCCGCCCGTACGTGTTCCTGGGCATGCTGTCGCAGCTGCTGCTGATGCGCGTGTCAGCGTTTGGAGAGGCGGCAAGAGTGCAACGTGCTCATGGAAGGGCATGCTCTTCGCCGGCCAGTGCAGCATGGGCGTGCTCTACGTGCGCGATTACCTGCGCCGCTTCGGCGCGCTCGTGCATCGCTGACACGTGTACAGTACTTTAGTATGTGTAGGGCGCGCTGTAAGCCACACGCGCTGCACGCGTTATCCATAAAGCCCATGGCTGTACCGCCGCAGCACCTGTGCGGATTATGCTCCTCTGCGCAGCCCCGTGTGACACGCCTTGCCTTTGCGTGGCGCTCCCGCATTGCTCCGCTGCAACCGCGCATGGCGGGTGCACCGCCTCTCGTACGACGTGCTGCTGCGCGTCATGCATATGCTTTGCGCGCGCCCCGCACACCGGTATGAGCGCGCCCGCGCTCGCGCTCGCGTGCAAGTCGCCCTACCTGAGCCGCGTCATGGCGCACGCGCTTTCTCACTCGCTCACGCTGCGCTTCGAGAGCGACGCCGCGCTGGTCCGCCCTGCTGCGTGACTCGCTCCACGCGCTCGGGCTGCTCACCTTCGGACGGCCGTGCCACGTCGCCGTCTTCCGACGCCTGCTGGCCGCGCCGCATCTTACCTACGTGAACATGCCGCTCTCGCCGCCGTTGCCTACAGCTGTCACCGACGCTCTGTGCGTGCAGTAGCTGTTCGTCACGTCGTTTCCCACCGCCGCCAGCGAGCTGTTTCTGGATACCGTCGCATGAAGTGCCAGAGGGCGCTGCGTACTGATTTGCGTACCGCCCATCTCACGGAGATGGAAGACGGCCTGACGATGAGCGGCGTTAGGAACGCTTGTCATTTCGTCCTGCTGGAACGCATTGCCAGAATGGCGCCTCGTTTGGAGTCGTTCAATATCTTTGTGGACGATGTGAACTCGGAGGAGCCGCTGCTGGCGTTGCGAGCGTTTCCGAATCTCATACATTTGGTGCTACGCACCACTTGTCTCGTATGTCGGTGGCCCTTATCGCTGCAACCTGTTTTGCTTGCTATGCACACTGTCGCGTTCCACGTCTTTCGAAATGGGCCGTGTCTCGATGCTTCGCTCAGTCATGCTGCGCCCCCGCTCTCGAAACGCTTGGTGGCAGCGTCTCATTTGAACGTGGACGCCAACGTTAAACATCGTGCATTGCGCCAGTTTGATACCGTCGTTGGGCGCAATGAGCCTTTGAATCTACCGAAATCTCTCAATCGTCACACTCTACTGTGGCATGACTCATTCGTGCCGAAAATGGGCATGCATACCTTGCTCGCCGCTCTCTGTACAGATATATCTTCTCTACCGGGTCTCCAACATCTAGTCCTGGTGCACGTACTTATCAGTCTTGAGCATCTGAAACAACTGCTCAGTTCGCTGGCATCCAAGCTGGACACACTAAGCGTTCCGGTGTCGATGCAAGGCTGCGTGCGGTCGTCAAAACGACAATTAAAACTGTTCCACCTCTGAGCGTAACACTGCAGCGAACTGAGAGAACTGAGGGTGAGCGAGTAGCGATGCAGGAACTTTTCGAGCTGCGGTCCGGCCACCTCGGCGTCTGTACGACAGAAGTAGCCATGTGGCGGCACAGGTGAGGGAGGAGAGATACAGAGCCTGAAGCAGACGTTACACCCGGTGTGTCGAAGCGCGCCGTACCTGAATGGCCAGTGTATCAGACGATACGAGGCCAGTGATGCGGATGACCGCGTCGAGGGATAGTAACGCATCAACCTCCGACTCTGACGGTGATTGGCTCATGGATGGAACCCCAGCAAAACTTGCTGGGAAGCGCAGGCGCAGGTCCTTGCAGCATCCGAAGAAACGACGGAGAACGAATTCCGTCCTCGTCGGCGATGAAACATTCCGAAGAGCGCGCATTAATAGTCCGACAGGTGGTACGGTAAACTACTTTGAGGGTGACGATCTGTCAGAGGAGGAAGCTGCTATTCTTGCAGTGAACCAGGCTAAGTAGGCTGCAGATGCGAACATACCAGGCGTTGAACAAGTGTTGGACTATCTCGTTATGGATAGGAAACCAAAAGCGGGTGAAGGTGATGGACCTTACACGGATTTTGCGGTCTGCAATGTAGAATTCAAGATCAAGTGGACTGACAACTCGTTCCGGAAGTACACATGGGAAACGTGGGATATTCTTCAGACAGTGAAAGGTGCGAAGAAAGTCAGTAACTTTGTCAAGTCGGTTGAAGATCTACGAAAACATGTTTTGAGCCACGCGACTCCAGAAGATATTGAGGACCTTCGTCCACCACTTCACCTCGCTGACGCCGCAACTTGGGCATGTTTGAAAACGGATTTGCTCGACGTTGCGACACCGTCTCGAGACCTGACAGCACGCCAGCTTCTTCGGCATCGTCATGAAGGAATTCACTCACTGCAGGCGTCCTCTTGAAACGGGGCAGTAGCAGCGCATTCCTCGCTCCATTGCTTGGAATGAACGGTGCCATGTCTTCCTCCACGTCAGTAACATCATCGAGGGCGCCGCGCGCATGAAGCAACGAACGCTCTGGTGCTTTAGCAGCTCGACTTCAACGCCGACGGGCGTTGTGGCTTTGAACATTGCCAAAACTCGGGTCGCCCTGTTCATCGCTTTCCCATTGCATGTACATCTGTGTGCGCACAAAAGAGCGGAGAAGAGTGCGAGACTCCTTCCTGGTAATCGAAGTAGGCGAGAGGATGCTCGTTGCAACTGTTGGAAGAATCGTTGACGTCGCGTCCACTGACGCGCCCTTATCCCCTCCCGTTCCCTCAACCGAAGGTAGATCCGCTAGCTGTTCCGCAACGAACTTGCACATGGCCTTGTCGAGCGCAGTGAGCGTTTGGGTGCTAATAAAAGTGTCCAATAAAGATGGACCAGGGTTGGTGAGCTTGTTCAACTTGTTGTGAGAGCGAGACCTCCACATGGTGGAGGTCTGAAACTTTGACGGGTGGTCCTGTTGCAGTAGAGTAGTAGGCCTAGATAAAGGGCTCTCGAAAGCGTTGGCATGGTCGTCAAACTGGTCGCTACCGCCAGAGACAGCAGACTTGATCGTCGACAGCGAGTTTTTTGACAGGTTGAGACGCAGATGTTGTCAGCCAACGCTGCAGCGTAGGAACGAAACTTATCATCACGGGACGGGAGCTTGGAGGGGTGGGAGTGGTGTGCGAAACGAGTGAGACGGGAAGCAGCACCGCGAGGAAATCGGTGACGGACGGGGTTTGCGCCGCCGTCGCGGCGGGAACGAGAACGCGTGGAAGGAGGTTTGCTGGCGACGGGTTGTTGCAGACGGGCGTCATCAGACATGTCATAATGTCATTCTGTCGTACTGGCAGCGGGCGAGGTCAAGTTGTGTTAGGGTGGCTACCCTAACACAACTTGACCACCCTGCCCGCGGGCACGTTACGTTTTGGCTGGCGTTGCGTGCGGTGTGTGTTTTGGAAGGTCTGTGGACGTTACCAGAATGAGGCGAAAACGTGCCCGCGGGCGGGTGGGGTCGGTTGTGTTAGGGTAGGTACCCTAACACGACCGGACCCCCCCGCCCGCGGGCATGAAATCGCACATTTTTCGAAAAATCGGCCAAATCGTGCCCGCGGGCAGGGGGGTCCGTTCGTGTTAGGGTAGCTACCCTAACACGAACGGACTCCTCCGCCCGCGAGCATAAAAAAGCACATTTTTTCAAAAACCGGCCAAAGCGTGCCCGCGGACGGGGGGGTGCGGTTGTGTTAGGGTAGCCACCCTAACACAACCGACCCCCCCCCCACGCCCGCGGGCGCGTTCTGGCCACATTTTGGCACCATGCTGACACCTCCCAAAACCCCTTCCGCAACACTTCCCGCACTCATTACGATGCACCCGCCTGCGAACACGTTGGCACCGCTGTTCACGTGGATTGGCGGGATGGCAAAAAGCTGTACATTAATTAGCGTATATCTTGAGTATTAGGAGCGCTTCAAAACGCAGGAATGGAGAGAACTATCATTGCTCCCATACGTCTACGTCCACCAAAACCCCTTGCCAGAAAGAACAGTTTGAGGCCATTCTGTAGCGTTCCGATACCTCCCGAAACACAATCGGCTGCATTCCTTGCAAAGATTTTGTTGCGAGCTCAGTACAGATCTTTCAGAGAAGAATCAACTAAGTTTTTCATCCAATTCATCCTCCACTAGTAACACAATACGCGACCTTGTTACAATTTGTGTAGTTACTGACACACTACACTATTTAAACTGCTCAAAGTGGCGAAGAGACGTACCACCGAAGCGCGCCAACACCCGCACGAACGAAATTGGTAATGCGCCGGGATGAGATGCAAAAAACAGAGTGACGACAGTATGTAGGTACTTAAATACTCGGCACCACTTCTTCCGGTGAAGATACAAATTATACCAATGATATAGATGAAAACTTTATCTTATAGCATGAACGCATCGGTTGTGGTCTTTTATGTTAATATCTGAAATTAATTGGTCCGTTCCGACGGGCGGGCAAACAGCGATGAAGGCCTTCAACGACCATAGAATACCCGAATTATAGTGGTAGTAAATTTCTCTGTGGAACACTAAAAAAGAACTGAATGGAGTTCTGATAGGCTAACTACTACATGATCCTCAGAGGTTTAGAGAAAGGGGGCTGTAGCAGCTCGTATATGCTAAATTCATTTACTATAAAACTCTATGGAAGAAAAGGGCGACGAGAGTCGCAGCGGAAAGAAATAAAGATGGTAGTCATTAAAACCGTTCAACGTGGCGTGTTTGAGCTGGTGGCACATGACATTAGTTCCAATGTTGAAATCGTATCGCTCCCCCTCCCGTTAACAAGGGCTGTCAACAACAATACAAGAGAAGACATTAATCGACTTGTTGTGGAGATACCGTAATATGCTGCCAATGGTGTTAATTCTTCTTCTGTTAAGAGCCGTGATAAAACTTCAGAGTTCCACTTCCAGAGCTATGAATTGCTGCCGACGACTTTGTCGAAGAGCGTGTGAATGCTTCAATCTGCCACCGGAGAGACGAAATAGAGCTTTCATTACATCATGCGCCCCGATTGCACCTATGATTAGTCCAAGCGACGTACGAGTACTGAGAGAAAATTGTTCTGATTCGGGCCGTGTCTTGCGCTCCCCATTAGATTTCAAAGAATTCCTTCATGAAAGGAAAAACATGTAAATGTCTTTGTAGGCTTTGGCCTCTATCATTCAAAGGAGATATGTCTAGGTGAAGGTTCCATTCAGTGACCTGGCTTTCTTCGGCGTGGAAAAATCTATATGCAAACCTCTGGCAGAAAAGTTGCATTGCATGGGTGATAGATTGCGTTTGTGAAGTTGAGGATTTCAGTACGTATCGTTCGAAATGAGAGTGAGGCTGATGATTCGATTGCAGTGCTTAAGGTCTCTGACTACAGTCTTTCGATTTCTGGAGTATTATTCAGTTTCAATATGCCAAGATGCAAGTTGCGTAACTGCTCGAAGAAAGCTCTCCTTGTTCCCAACAGACTGCATGGAAATAACCCCTGGATGAATCCTACGGTCAAGTGGGTTTCGATGGACGAGGGAATAAGAGATATGGAATTAGAACGCATGAGAGCATCCGCATGAGATCTCCTCTCCCTCACGCGACGTTTACTTCTTTCTGCATCGTCTTTCTTCGCATATTCTAGAATAACTGAGTATGTCTTTCTAACAATTTTGGTGTGGTTTTGAGACGGTCTAGTGAATGAGGTAAGAACATTACTGCATAAGATGAGGGAGGGGCTTTGCATCTATGACACGGGCTCTCCGTTTTGGTCCCATGAAGAGTAGACAGGATGTTTATAGCCTCAGTAATATCCGGACAAAAACTTGCAGAGAATACTACACTTCACTTACTTTGTCTTCGCAGATGAACTGAAAACCTTTCTACATTAGGTTTAGAATGGGCTCCAGGATTTGAAGAAGAGATTCTTGAAGAATTTTCATCCTGAACTCGCGTAGAAACTTGCTAGAAACGAGTAGCATTGCGTCTGCTTCAGATACGGAAACCTCGATCAGTGTGGTAGGGAAGTATGCCACTACTGTAAGGTGATCACGGATACACTGACGACGTAGCTCGTCGGAGAAGTTGAGAAATATGAGGTGAAGAGGATAGGCGGTAGCCGATGTTTGCTTTAGAGTTGTTGAAGACTTATCGGTGTATACCTGCAGAAGACCTACGAAAGATTCACTGTAACTTATTTCTTGGGAGTACCACACTATTCTACTATCCAAAGAGTCCATGACCATTTCCTTAAGTTTTGAGGTGGCGTCTCTTGCGAGAGAGCCGGACATGGGGTGAGATATTTTCGTGGAGTGGGTCTGAGGTATAGGGTGGAAGAATGTGTTTTCGTTGTTAGCCAACTGGAGCTGTTTCACAAGTGTCTGAACGGGGTCTCTCGTGTAGAGGGTGGCGCTGAACTTACATCCTTCTGGAGAGACAGTTCTGCGATTGAAACCGTCCTTTGAGGCGTATCGTTCGAAAATGGCGTTCTTCAGTTCTGTACAGCGCTTGGAACTTGTTATGGTCTCGTTGAATCGCTTTTGCGAGAATCGCGGGTCCCGAAGTAGCCCAATTAGCTCGTCCGCCTCACGATGACCAAGGTTGGAAGCTATTGAACCCAGACAAACCGTGAGATAATCCATATGCAAATCACCAAGGGCCTCTTCAGAAGGCACTGGGCGGGAACTGCTTCCGTGTTCTCGCTCTAATGAGGCGGGAGCCGGGGAAGGAGAAACACAATGCGAAGTGTCCGGAATGGGAGGGGCGCACGGAGTGGGGTCGACGATGTCCTCGGACACTGGAGGCTCGGGAAGGCGACAAGGGGCAGTGACCGTTTCGGAAGATGCGGGCGCGGGCGCGGAAAGCTTGAGACGCTTGCTTCTCCGAATGGCCCGGCTATTGTCGTCTTCCAGCGCTGCTTTCAGACGAAACGGGCAATGGTTGACATGCTGTTGAAGAGATAAGACTCCTCGGCGAGTAACGAAAGGGCACCCACGCTTCTTATGTGTACAGTAGTAGACCATGGGAAGAAGAAATGAACGAGAAACGACGACAAAGACTGCAAGGGAAGGGCGTCCGAAGGGAGAAGGAGGTCGAGCGACAGTCAATATCGACGTGTTGCTCAGAACGGAGAATATATTTTGAGTTTAAATCACGTGCTTTCGTTCAAAAAGGAACGTAGGTACACGTCGACCTCAACACAAGGGTGTACTTCTCGTATTATCTACCACTGGTTATAAACCTGTGGTTTCCCAACGTTTTACGCTGTACACTTGTCCAATCTCGCACAGAAAAATAAATCTCTTCCCTTCGCCGCCGCCGCCGCGCCTCCGACGTCCGAACTTCCGTTACCGTCGTGAGCCATGCCATCGATATCTTCGCGTTATACTCCGCTCCGTCGTACTTTTTCCCGCCCTCCACTTTATGGAGGCTCCATAAAGTAGAGGGCGGAAGAAAGTAGGACGGAGTCATCCGTATCTCAGGGATGTATTCCGTGCAGTCTTTTCGTACGTTCTCCCATATCCTTCCACGTATCTTTGCTCTAAACTAACCAATCCTCACCGCGTTTCTTCGCGCTCTGCGACATGGAAACGGCAGGAAATAAGCTAATCACCCTCAACTTCTTCTATTTGTTCAAGATATAGAACGAGTTGAAGGGTGAAAACGGGAACCCGGTAACCCAAACCGACGACTGTAAGTACGCGACCAATAGTTCATTTCGTTGCGCCATAGGCTCTAGCTTCGCGTCTTGCGCTGCTTTTCAAAAGTAGCGCAAGACTCGAGAAGCTAAAGCCTATGGCGCAACAAACCAAGTTGGTTTCTCGGCGATCTTGGATCTCTGCCTGTTCGGGATAGGCGATTCTGGTACTTGGTTGAGACATAGGTTTCTGTCTCGTTTATCGCATCTTGCGGTATGTTTGCTGCATGGGCATTCTCGGTGTCGTTGCTTGTGAGTTCTTGCTTCGAGACCTTTCGCGTTTTACGATGAATGGATTGCTGGTAATCTAACCGATCACTTTCCTTCTTCTTCTTCCTTTTGCGAGTTACTAGGTCCCTTGACTTTTCTAGCGCAACGTTTCTGTTTTGCTTTATCAATGGTACGTTCCATCGCAATTCAAATGTTTCCAACGGAGCATTGACTAACTTATGGATACTTTCTGCTTGCGTATACAGGTAAACGACCAATTTTATTTCATCTCTCCAGATCCATCATCGATCTTGAGAGACAAAATGAAATTGGTCGTTTTACTGTCTGACTGTTCGGGATAGGCGATTCTGGTACTTGTTTGGGATATAGGTTAGATTCTCGTTTATCGCGTCTTGCGGTATGTTTGCTGCATGGGCATTCTCGGTGTCCTTGCTTGTGAGTTCTCGCTTCGACACCTTTCGCGGTTTACGATGATATGGTGGGCTGGTAATCTAACCGATCCCTTTCCTGCTTCTTCTTCCGTTTGCGAGTTACCAGGTCCCTCGACTTTTCTAGCGCAACGTTTCTGTTTTGTTTTATCAATGGTACGTTCCATCGCATTTCAAATGTATCTAACGGATCATTGACTAACTTATGGATACTTTCTGCTTGCGTATAGGGGTAAATGACTTTTGATGCGGACGTAGCTCACGAGTTGCAGGTGCAGGTTCCTCAAGTAGGGAACCATGCATCTGGGCATGGTTCCCTACATGAGGAACGGAGAGGATGAGGCGCTTCGCGCCTCACCCTCTCGGAGTGCGTATGTGTTCTACCGATCCAGCACTATGGTGGAGGTGCAGTCTGCGGCATCTGCCGCAGATTGCGCCTACACCCGATCCATTATGGGGAAATGGTACATGTAATATAGCGAAGTAGTGGTTAGCAAAAGCGGTCGATAGAAGAATAGATACGAATAAAACGGTATGATTTCATAATGGGCATCATCTGTACTAGCACCAGTATTCCATGCGTTGCAGGGTATCATTCCGCAGAAGGTATCGTGTAATGTGCACCTTAATGGAAACTGAACCTAGACTTCGCGAAATACGGTTCAGGTAGCCCTCGACTAAAGAACTAGCACGAGTGGAAAACCCCCCAGTATTTACTGCACAGAGATTCTGGACGACCCAAGCAATTATCTCCAAATTTTGAAATAACTGATCTCGATATTTTTTCAAAAAATTTACTGGACGACCCTTGCCAATTTCTGGACGACCCTCGCCAAAAACTAGCATCTGCAAGAGACAGACGACGGACAGGACACGGACGAGACTGGCAGTGCGCTGGGAGGAGCTGCCGAAAGCGGGGGTGCCCAGCGTAAGTCGCCATTTAAAAGGCTCGCATCCGTTCTTGTATCGTCCAGAGCGAGCGTATTGTTGATATACACCTTTCACTGCAATAGCTGTTCAACATGAAGCCAACTCGTGTTCGAAAGCGTACGCAAAGCGTGACTCCTCGCACTCAGCGGAGCACTCGATTATTGCAAGGTGGAATGCGGGTTTCGCTGCAAATGGATATTGAGAATGAAGGAAAGGTGATAGTCGGGGAAGCGTTGTTGCATGGAATTGGAAGTGTTCTACGCCGCGAGTTGCACGGGAAGCAATTGGACCCAGGTCTTGTGGTGGTTCATAATATTCTCATCAGTCGAAGCAGTCAGACGTTCTACCCTTACCGGGCGGAGGGCCTGGATCTTCCACAATATATCCAGGATCTCCGGACGGCCGCTCCTTGGGATGAGAAAATGATGGAACCGGTGGCAGCCAGCATTCCGGCCTCCAAGCGACGAACGGTGAGCGCTATGAGTGAAGCGATGACGCCGACAAGCCGCACGGAGCCAATTCGAAGTTCATCAACACCGAGAGGTAGCGCATCAGTAGCACCTCCGCGGGCCGGTCCATCGTCTTTTGCGAAGCGGACTAAGGAGGCAATATCATCCCCAGCTACGAAGCGGACAGGTCAAACAAAGTCTATCTCCGCTACGGAGCCCACTGCGTCGAAAAGGGCATCTGCTGCAATGAATCAGACCGTCGACACAAGGGGATCTTCTGCGTCGAAACAGACGGTTCAGCAGGGGACGGCTGTGCAAGAGGAGGAAGATGAGATCATGAAAGGTCCCCTTCCAGACGCGGATGCGCAATCCGCACAAGGAGCTGGTCCATCTGTACCCCAAACTGCACCAGAAACTGCGGAGCCGCAGGACGATGACGTTTTGTTTCTGTCCGCAAGAATGGCACGTTCAAGTGTTTCTGGCGAGCGGTCTGGAACACAAGGGACACCTACTCGGAGCAAGACGTACAGACGAATTCGTCAGAAGGTACCAAAGGTGAATCTCAATCACTACCGGATGGTTGTTGTTACTGTTAACATCACTCTGGTGGACACTCCGCCCAATTTACTCCGTGGAGTAAGTAAACGCCACGTTGAAGCCCTTGTGAAGAGTATGGAGGAGCGGGGGATATTGCAGTCGATGGGTTCTCCAGTGGTGGCCTTACAAGATGCTACTACGGGAGAGAGGGATGCTGACAAGGGACGCCTAAGGAAGAAGTGCTTCATTGTAGATGGTTTGCATCGTCTGAAAGCTATACAATATTTGGCAGCGACTGGTGCACAGAAGTGGAAGCGATTAGCCAGGTTTTGGCGTTGCAATCTGCTGATACGAAGAGATGGGAGGCCCATTGGGATGAAGGAATTCTTATGTGTTGCTTCGTACCTCAATGAGTCGACGAGTACCATGCGAAGGATGATGTTTGCAGACAAGATACACTCTATAGTTAGTGTGGTCGCCATTCTAATTGAAGATGTTGAGGGGGTGACGCCGGCAGACGTGGATCCTGCAGAAGTGACAGAAGTGTTGAAGGAGAGCCAACTGATTGGGACTGTGCAATTCGCAATTGAACATGTAGCGTCCTAACATTTCTGAAACTGCACTTAAGGTTGCTTTTAAGAGAAGTGTGAAACTGAGAAGTCTATACAGTTCCTGTCTATGCGGTACTTGTGGCAGTATGGTGACTGTATCAGGAAAAATGGCAGAAGAACAGAGAGACTTGGCGGAAATTTCACCAAATACCTTGTCTAAGTTCATATATGCCAATGGTTACGGTATATTAAGTTCCGTTGATGGAACGTTGAGAAGAGAAGGAGAGTCAATTCCAGAAGAAGTTGTGAAGTGTATGAAGTTCATTGACGAACGTGTTGGTTTCGGACTTGTCACAGGGGGTGATGTGGGCGACGTGGAGGGGAAAATGGAAGGACTCGGAGACTATAAGTTTGGTGTCTCGGCGAATCATGGAGCTTTCATGCGTTTCTCTGACGAGAGGGAAATTAAGGGTGCATTCAATGATCACACCCTTGACCACACTGTTGACGGACTACTGTTCCTGGCAAGGGATTTGAATAGGAGGCATGGTATTGTGAATGATGATGACAAGGGGTTCGTGGAGACCAGAAGTGATAGTGGCCTTCCCAATTTCGTGTACAAGAAACTGTGGCAGTGGAGAGAAGAAGTGGATTCTGCTATTGGGGACCTGTTGCAGAAGATGGATGCGTTTGTTATCTATCCCGGCGATAAAAGTTGCGAAATTGTGGACAAGCGATACACAAAAGGAAGCGGAGGAGCAAATCTTGTGGATAATGAACCGAGATTTATTGATACGGATGACGTCGTGACGTTCGGAAGTGCTTTGAGCGACGGGCCGTTGCATGAGGTAGGCGTGTACGGCGTTCACGTCAAAGAAGATTGTATCCCGGGTGGAGTACACAACCTGTTCGAAAGCGTGGAGGATGTACATTCGACAATTATGCTGGTGGCTCTGTTGTACGGCTACGAGGAAAAGCAGCACGATAAAAACCACCATGAATCATGAATCATAAAAGGGTATTGAGATATATACGACACTTTTATTACTAAGATCTCATATCATAGCTAAGTATTACAGGCATCGTAGCACTTGAAACAAATTCCAAGAGCATTTCTAAACCATTGACACTTGCATTTTCTGTACCCGTACAGTTCTGCCACCCTTCTGATGGTCTCATGCACGTCCTCCACCCCATCAACAAGATATGTTACCCCTGCTGGATGGTCGTCTCCCTTCACAAGAACTGCCAGGGTTGCCATTTCATAAAGAGGGCCATCATTGGAAGCATTCCCGAAAGCAACGATTAAATGTGTGTCGAACTGGGGGTCGTTTTCAACCAAGGCTAGCGCCCCAGTGTTTTTCGTGAAACGAATGTCCCCTATGTCACAGTTTTCATCCTGAGGGTACGCAACCAGGTTCGGAAAGTATGTCAACACTTTTGAAATACCGGAGTTAACTTCTGTTTTCCACTTCGACAGTCCATTGTACGTGAAGTTAGGGAGTCCACTGTCTTTTCTAGTGCTCACAACTGCTTGTTGACGCTCTTCGTGAAGTCCGTGCGACTCATTTAAGGAGAGTGCAAGTCTCTCAAGTTTGGCTGCACATCTTTCGTAGCCTTCCCTGTCAAGGTCCTGATCAATTTCGGTACCATTGGATAATCTCACCCGTGCGCTTTGGTTTCCAGAGATGCCAAAATTGTAGCCACCCAGGTGCTCCATGAAACTCTCGGCATCCTCTATATCTCGCCCAGTAGCAATTCCGAAACCAACGCGTGCGTTGATGTACTTCATGCATTTGACTGTTTCGGCAGGAATGTTGTCCCCAGCTCTTTTCAAAGTACCGTCAATATCACTAATCACGGCGTAGCCATTTTCGAATATTTCGTTAGCCAGCTGCTGAGGAGTTACTTCTTGGGCTCTAACTTCTGAGTTATACATGTTTTGAAAGCTTTCGAAAGGGTTCGTTTTGCAAATGGGTGTGGGTATACGAATGAGAAGGATGTGATTGATGTTCACAAGGTGTTTCGTAGTATAAAAATAGTCTAAGAACGACCATATACGGGTATTGTAGCACTGTTTTAAAACGTTACTACGACGAGAAGCTGTTGCATTGATTTGCAGTAAAGAAAGGATGATTTAGTCATAAATTATATGTACGGGTTCAAGTGGGTAAAGAAAACTGTAAATATCTTTAACATGAGCTTAGAAATCAAGAAGAGTAAAACAACCTCCATTAAGGGTTGAAGCCCATAAAAGGTTTACTTTACTTTATACGGGTGACCCAAGTATTGCAAAGGCTTAGTTCTTCAGAAATATCACAATTTTGTACTTGTTTTGTTAGTAGTATCGTGCACTTTAATGATGTGGAATGACCCTTTTCCATCTAGCAAAAACTTAGCCAGGTATTAGTGATAAAGGATGTAGGATATCAAGGGGCATATTTGAACCACAGAAGGACGAACAATATAAGTAATGTAATAGGAACAGGTCATTTCGATAAAGCAACTCTTATGTTTGACTATCTCTAAAAGGTTTACAACACCGAAAAGTCATGTGTTCTAACCTCAAAGCTGGGGGAATGGGGAGGGGGATAACTTTTCCTTAACAACGTTGACGTGGTTCGTATGAAAAGGAGCCGGGTCACGGCCTACGATGTTTCTTTCTTGGCGGGAAAGGTCGTAGAAGTACGCGTTTCTAAACTGAAAGTCGGAGAAAGAAGTAGGAAAGCCAACGAGAGTTTTCCCATATGCAAGAAGTCGCCCAACGGTCTCTTACAGGTTGAAAGTAGTACCTGTCTTAAGCGAAACTATCTTCAACAGCTCTTTCATTATTGTGAGCACAACCGTACTGTACTCCGTAGCGACTACGTCCATAGGAATGAAACTTCTTGAGGCCCCGACGATGTTGAACGATGATAGCCACACGAGCTTCTCATAATAGCTTACGAGAAATGTGTCTTCGTCGACAACCCCGCAAGTGAGACCCATAGACCTAAACCTGTCTGCAACGTTGGAGGCCCACTTTCCTGTTGCGACAGTGAGACCATCCGGACTTTGAGGAGTGACAGCATCCTGCGGAGCTGCGTTTCTTGAGGGGACACCAACGTATAGGACAACTTTTGAACATTTGTCCACACCGAGCTTCGAAACCAATGGTATGATGTCTCCATTCTGGAAGAAAACGAGATTCTTTCTCAGCGAATAAGGGCAAGCCTGAATTACGGTCTCCAGGGTGGTTGTTCTTCCACAAACTAGTATCGGTACATCAGAAAGATGAGAGGTAGCAGCCATGCTGCAGAATTCGTGTGCGGAAATGACCGTATCTTCTTCGTTTGCCAGCATGGTACCTATATGTCCCCTTCCAACAATAACGGCCCGAGTCTTTCGGGTAGGAGATGAGGCCTGAGGGACGTCAGAGTATCTGGGACTCGGAGGCGGAGCCGGAGGCATGTCGGACTCGGAGTTCATTGCAAGTGTTCGATTGTTTTTGTGTGACGATAAAAATGGAAGATGGGGCGGAGAACTGCTGGGGTAAAGAGTGATACTTAAGTACAAACGGTTGGGAAGCGCAGAACGGGAACATGGTTCACTTTGTGAAAGTGAGCGAAATGTATGATATGTGATTGTACTGAATGAATGATAGGGCTTGTATGAGACGACAAGCCACAAAGTGTGATGATGTTTTATGAAAAGTAGGTGGAAGAGTAGAAAGTGTACAATGAATGAAACTGATTTCGAACCTGAGTTGTAAAGTAGTTGTAAAGTACGAGTTACGGGGAGCTTGAATACAGGATGAAAGGAGCCATTTTGGCTTCATAAATGACGTGAACGGGTTCTATAGCTTCACTCGGATTGCCATAATGAAAAGGATGGAGTTGGGTTGCGCCCGAATACGTCTATAAAGGTCGTAGAAGCACTTATGAAGGAAGGAGTTGTAGACATGTTATTGTTGATGACGGTGGAGCCAGGGTTTGGAGGACAGGCGTTTATGGAGGGTGTTCTTGATAAGGTGCGACATGCAAGGGAGTTGTACCCAAGAATAGGGATACAGGTGGATGGGGGTATTGGACTGAGTACTGTGAAAAGAGTAGTGAAGGCCGATGCAAACATTTCAGTTGCAGGATCTGCCATCTTTGGCTCGAGTAACCCAGCTCATGTCATAGCTGGTTTTCGAAAGGTTGGTTAGAGATAGTAGCATAAATTTATTGTTTATTACATTGTTACCTTTACGTGTTATCATGACTATATTCTCCGTCTCCATTGGAGATGTATTTCTCTTGTATCACAACCGGTCAAGGATGTGAGAGAACATCAATATATCCCCAGTGGACGCTGAGAGGGAGGATGAACTACTCTACGTGCTATCATTGTTACCCATCCGGTGTCGAGTGGTGACATATTCTTTTTTTGTCACAACCCACAAAGGATGTGACGGAAGAAGAACATGCCCCCAGTCGAGACAGAGGGTGAGCAACTCTAAGTACAATCACTAGTCCCTAGCTTGCCTCCACTGGCAATATCTTCCTGGTTTGCTATAACCATCGAGTGGGGTTATGGTGGAAGAGAAAAATATCTCCGGTCGAGGCGAGGTGGTTGGGGATTATGTGAGCGCAAAAGAGGAGACAGAGATGTGGCTTTCAAATAGTGGAAGGTGCGAAGGTGTACAGTAGATGTTTTGGCGGGAAATGGATGAGGGAAACAGTGGCAATCATGGTGCTGGATATAGCCCGTGTGGTTGGACAGTGGGGGTGGACAGCACAGTTTAGCTCGATTGCACTGTATCGCAGCGGCAACTTCGATCCAACTACTACTTGTTTTTCTGAAGATGTCGAACGGATACGTGAAGGATGAGGAGCTGTTGGCGCTGTTGGAGGTGGAGGAGGTACCGCAGACACAGTCACCAAAGCGGGAAGAGGACGTGATTACGGTGGCTGGTCGGATGTCGCAGAAGAAGGAAGTGGCTGATGAAGGAAAGAAGTGTGAGGCGAGGAGAGGGGATGGTGATGAGGTGGAGAAGGGTGTAGAATTGGAGGTGGAGGGGGTCACAATGGAAAGAAGGGGTGCGGTGCATCTGAGTCAGTTAGAGGTTGGAGACCAGATAGAGAGTAGGGGCGGAGAGGGTGACAGGGAGATGCGGTTTGTGGGGGAGATGAAGGCGAGAGTGGGGATGTTGGGGTTGGTGATGAAGGAGCAACTGGACGATGGAATTGTGGAGATTGTAACGGAAATGGGCGGTGTGGTGCTGCGTGGGGGTGGTAGTGGTGTTTCGGTTGAGGCGATTTCGAGCCTGCGGAATTCGTTGTCGGTATTGGGAGTGGAGATGAGAAATCATGTGTATGGGATAGTGGAGTGTGCGGGAAGGGAGGTTGGAGAGTTGCGGGAAGAGAATAGGGTTCTGAACGAGAGATTGGACGTGCTGGAGAAGGAGGTGAAGGAGCTGGGCAAGAGGCAAAGATTGGTGGAAGAGGAGACGGTGAAAGGAGGTGTGGAGGGAAAGACGGAGAAGGGAAGTGTGGGAAGGGTGGCGGTGCAGAAGGGGTCTCCTGTGACACCGAAGACAAAGGGTAGTGGGGTTGGGGATGGGAAGAGCCGTCTGAAGAATAGGCGTAAGGAGATGAAGAAGGTGGTGGAGGAGGTGCCGCGGGAGGGAGTCGGAGCTCCGGTGGTGACTGGGTTTAGGAGTGCGGCGGAGGTAGCGCGGACTGCGAAGGGGATTCTGAGGGGACAGGAGGAGAGAAGGATGGGAGGGATGTGAAGCCGTTTTGGGCGAGGCGGGTATACGAGAAGGGGGAGGGTTGGGAAGAGCCGTCTGAAGAATAGGCGTAAGGAGATGAAAAAGGTGGTGGAGGAGGTGCCGCGGGAGGGAGTCGGAGCTCCGGTGGTGACTGGGTTTAGGAGTGCGGCGGAGGTAGCGCGGACTGCGAAGGGGATTCTGAGGGGACAGGAGGAGAGAAGGATGGGAGGGATGTGAAGCCGTTTTGGGCGAGGCGGGTATACGAGAAGGGGGAGGGTTGTCCACCTGATTTCTACAAAATGACGTTTGCGGAGACGGAGAGAGAGGATGCGAACGCGTGATGGGCGAGAAATGGGTAAATAGCGGGGGTGGTGTGGACTGGGAAGAACTGATTGGATGATTGAGGTGGGATGAGTTGCGATTGGCATTGCAACATGGGAGAAAATGGAAACGCAAACTAGCACGAGTGCAGTTTTGAGAGAGGGTCGCGGAAAAGAGTGAATGGGGTGGTGCGGCGAAGTAGAACCTCTACAAAACCTAGGGGACCCAAGAACTAAACTGCGCGAAATGGAATTTAATATTTCAAAATTTCTTAATTTTTTGAGTGCCAGCCTCTGCTACCCCCTCGCGCGCCCCAAATAGCCCCAAAACTAGCTTAGTTTCCAAAGCGAACAGACTATATTCCACTTTGCAGAACACAGACGATCATGGTCTGTGGGTAGAAAGCGATGGGGACCACGAAGGTAAGGACTCCAGACACGCAAGGCGATCATTACAGCGAGGAGCTCCTGAACACCTGTGTCCCAGTTGGCCACAGATTGTGAGAAACAGTGATTCAGGAAGGCAGTAGGGTGCCCATCTTGTGAGCTAGTGGTCACTACGGCAGCCTTGGCATTAATTTCAAGCTCAAGGACCGAAAGTAATATTTCGCTCCCACAAAATTCGCGATATTGAGTTTCATGTGAACCATATACATATACGCAAAACAAGTAATACTCAAAGCAAATGAGTAGCTACGGAGCCCTAAAAATTACATTAGTGTAAAACCCAAATTTAAAGCTTATATAACTATTTACTTCAATATACTCTTCTTAACGCGCATTATAGGTTCTGTGTTAGACGTAGCAATGTCTTCAAACAAATATTACAGTTCGCAGTGCAAAATATAAACTAGCATTTTTCCCATTCTGAATACAAACTACTGTCTTTTTCCGAACAATCTGTATTTTTTCTCGGTTCAACTAGTAATGTAAGTGATTATCAAAATATATATTATTCATATTTTTGTATATTGACTATGAAATTTTCATAACAAAATTGCTTCTTATGCATTACTTGAAAAGTTTTTATGATCTCTGACCCCTTATACTTCTTAAAAATCATCTTTTTGAACTCATAATTACAACTGTTCACAGGAAAATAGTATTTATGTTCAAAACCGCTAAATATTTGAGACTTCTAACTTAACTACGTCTGAAGGTAGATTATGGTTGTTTTAAATGAGTCACATCTAACAAAGTAGAAAGGATAGTAGTTTTCTTTAATAATAGATGCATGAAATAACTAACAAAAAATCATTGTATTTCCCGTAACAGATTTTCCAATCAGGTGCAGCACACATTAATCTAAGGGTCTAAATTGGTAATAATTTGTTATTATATACCTGTGAATCTCTTCATGATTTGATATCAACTAAGAAAAAATACGCTACGGTTTCTGCTTGACAGGTAATCCAAAAACCACTACGGATCTTGCAAGAATCTGATTGTGGTTTTCACCTGATCCAGAAAGCACAAAAGTACTGCCTTTCATGCCCTCGTGCTCACAAGAACGTTCAGAATAGTAGTGGTTGGTGTAATCCTTCTTATTCCTCTTCTGCCTGTAGAGCAACGCATTTTGCGTGGTTATCAGGATGATGCGCCTCATATACTCAGGGGAGTGATACGAGGATGCACTCGAAGAGTTATGAGTTGGACCCAATTTTGGCGGTTACTTTTGGAATGGCTTTCCCACAGTTACCTGTAATCAGGGTTGCCATTGCTGGCCAATACCGCTAGGTGGACGCGTGTACTACACCACCGTGTGTGTGCATATTACGGGACAATAGGTAGTGCACCTGAGGTGCCTGACACTGGGCTAGCCACGTGTACGGACCCCTGCGGGTGTGCACCACGTGTACATAGTTAGTTTAGACCTACTTAGGTGAGCTCGACCTCGTCGTCGCGAGCACCTTTGTAAAGTCAACCCGAGCACTTCTAAGTGAACTCTTTGTCGAGTAGCGCTCTCCTGAGTGGACTCTACACGAGTGAGGCTCTGGCGCCAACCGCCTACGTGGGTTATCACTCTCGCGAGTATAGCCACGTCTGGTTACGGTGGTCCTACCCTCTCGGTACCTTTGAGGAACATCTGTCGTTGATGTCGGGACCTGAGGGTCGTACCGAGGAGGTATAGGACTACATTACGAAGTGATCCGACTCTGTATAGAGTTTTGCCGTGTTTACGGAAACCCGTGCATTACCGTTGGAGGATCTCGCCCCGCTCCGGGCACAGTGCCGAGGAGGCCCTACCCGTCGCGTGTGGGTGTTGTTTGGTTGTTGTTTTCTGTTGCTTTCCCTCTCGGGACTACACCTGTCGTTGGTCGTGTTTCATCGTTGCCGATACCACCCCATCTCTGGAGTTTCTCATCGTTTCCTCACCACGTGGCCTATCACCTCTGTAGGTATAGCCAGTTGCCACTTCGGCCTTACAACCGAGTTACGGTGGTACAGAGGGCTCTGTCACTGGTCTGCCATCTCTCACGAGAGCGGACCTTCGGACAGTCTGGTGGGTTTCACTCTTCCGAGTTTGCCCCACAAAGTGGTCTCCCGACCTAGAACCGTTTTAGGTCACTGTCGTGGAATTGACTTAATTGTTGACGGATCACCGTTTTCTGACAACGATCAGAGGACTCTTTAGAGTTTTGGAGGTTGACAACTTTTGAACGTGAACCGCTGACGTGGTGGTTTACCGAGAAGGTTTATTGAGTTTTCTTGTTCTTTGGAGACTCGTGTACGAGTTTAACTGGATCATCTGGATCAGATTGCTTACTGGTTTTCAGTATGCCGCAACCGCCTCGAGGTTCTCGAGCTGGTTCAGCGCGGTCGTCAGCTGCGGTTCCACCCGTTGCACCGACGTCCCGGTCTATCCCAGATGAGGCGCAACCTCTTGAGGTCGTACCCCGCCCCCGGAGAACGCGCTCAGTTACGGAAGCACCTAAGGAAAACGTGGGTTCTGCTCAACCCGTCGTTGAGACACCATCCATGGTTAACCCTAACGCTGCTACCGTAGCCGAGTTGGCTAGGTTGGAATCCCGCTTGGATATTAATCACGCTGCTCACGTGGAACTCCTACAGGATGTTACCTCGTTGAGGACGCAGGTTGATAATGCCCAGGTGAGGGATGTCTCAGGAGACTTACGTCTTCTGAGAAGGGACGTGAATTCCATTATGGAAAATCTGGGTACCCCAGACGTCTTCGTCACGGAGTACCGGGCATTTGTCGAGGAAATGCGCACCGATATCGGTCGAATTCGTTCGCGCTTGGAAACGCTGGAGGATACAATCCGCATGGATGAAGCTGTGGACGCACAGGTTCCTCAAGGAAATCCATCTGCGGATGAAGACCATCGTTCGGTGAAGCAGAAACGTCGACACCCAAAACGAGTTCACTATGATTCGGATTCATCGCGCTCTGACTCGAGCGGCATGACTGAAGACAGTTCGTCAGATTCATCTGATAGTGATGACAACCGTCATAGGTCACGTTCGACACGGTCGAAAGCGACGCAGTCTACTCAGGCAGTGATGAGATCACGCGTGAAAGGACGGCGCCACTTGGGACTCAAAGAGTTAAAGCCGACGGACCCGCTCTACACAAAGCTGTTGTCGTACCGCTATTATCGGTTGGAGGATGTTACTTCGAATCGCTCCTCGCGAGGAACCGGTAAGGTGAAGGACTACATTCGAAGGTTGAATGTTACCCTTGAAACAAGGAAGTTCTCGGGGACAGATCCTATCCTTATCTTGGATTTCCTTGCCAGGTTCGTCCAGGAGGCCGATATACTCGGTATGAGTGAAGCACAGGCATATGTGGCACTGCCGTACTTCCTAACAGGGACTGCGGAAGATCAGTACAACTCAGTTCGAGGAACCTCGAGAGCCTCGGAAGGAGGAGTCACGTGTTGGCCGGAAGCCGTGAACTACCTTCTCAGGTCGTACGCGACTTCCAACGCGATTTACAGCGCTACTCTTGCTGTTCGCGACACTAGACAGAAGAGTGGAGAATCTGAAACGGTTTATTCAACGCGGTTGAACAAAGCGTTTCACCGATGTGGTAATGTGTATTCCGCACAGGAGCGGTGTACCATGTTTGTTGATGGTTTGGACCTCACCATTCGGTCGTTGGTCGCTCGCCGACGCGAGGAAAAACGCCGAATGACGTACCTAGAGTTGGTTAATTACGCCCAGGCGGAAGGAGAGACGTATCGAGCCCGCAACCCGGCAGCGCGCGGCGCTACTCGCGGAGAGTTCGTCACCATCGATGTCGGTTTTGCGACGTGAAACCGCTGTCGGTGACGCTGATAACGTCCACTTCATCGGAAGTAACCCCGATTCTTACGGATCTACGGACCTGCCGTCAACCTCGATTCCGAGCACGGAAGAAGACCCCGCATTGTATGCCCAAGGTGTCCGGGTGCCTGCAGCCCCGCTGCCTTACGCTAACAATTCGTCGCGTCTGAACCGTCCAGGGTGGAAGGACACAGCACCACAACGTCGAGTGGACAATCGCCCTCGCGACAAACCGGCCTCGGTCATATGTTACCAGTGCTACCTTCCAGGTCACGTATCGACGCAGTGCGTATTTCCGCCGTCGCACAGGCCGAAAATTATTGCGTATTACGACGCCCTCACGCCCGAGGAAAAGGAATCTGTTCCACGAAAGGAATATGATAAGGCCAGAGCTGAACTTGGATTACCGGTTCCGGTCTATGCTCAGCCCTCCGTTCCGGCACAGGCACCTTCGAACCAGGTTCAAGGCGAAGTACCCACGCATGGGGTTCAGTTAGGCCCCCCGAACGGAGTTCACGCACCGAATTCGGTGAGCCCCGTTCAGAAAAACTGACTTCGGGAGTTTCCCCTACGGGAGGGGCGCCTTCCGAGCCGAAGTTAAAGGCGCCCGAGGCGTCACAGCTTCGCTCCCCAGCTGTTAGAATCCTTTCAAGGATAGCGGCTAAAACTGACGTGAGCTCAGAACACCTTTCGGTTCTACGTCGTCCGTGGATACGGTCCCGTAATCTCCGTATTCCGGAAAGAGTTCTTGTGATGGCCAAGAGAAACTACAAAGTTTATGCCGACCTTGGCTTGTCTAACCAGTTCATGGTTCGACAGTTGTCTGTGTTGGATACAGGAGCTGCACCGAACCTGATTCACCTTGAGTTGGTGCCACCCGCGCTACGGGATGAAATTCGTCATGGTCCAGGTTTGGATATCGCGGATGCCAACAATAACCCGTTGCGTACTCTTGGGTACATACCTCTCATGGTACGATTAGGAACCTGTATGGTTAAAGTGGATTTCATGGTTTGCAAAAGCATTGCCGCACCGGTGATACTCGGTTGTGACTTTTGTGATCGTTTTGTTGAAGCGATTCGACCTCGAGCTCGAGTTGTTACCATGGATGATGGTTCCGAAATACCGATTGTAAGGAAACCGCTAAAGAGAGCTACACGCAAGCGCGTCCCGCTCCCTGCTGCACAGGAAGTTCCAACCGTCGACCCGGTATCATCTAAGCTCCATGTGGCTCATGCCATCGCAATCCCTGCGCAATCCCAAGTTTGGGTCACCATAACTACTAAGCAGTCTGGCCTACGTGTGGTACAACCATTGCCATCATTGTATGATCAGAAGCAACTCGCTTTGGCGAACGGAGTAATCTCGGTGGAACCCGACAAACCATTCAGAGTTTTGGTCGCCAACTTTGGCACAACCCGACAGTGGTTAGCTAAAAACCAAATCCTTGGTACCACTCTCCCACACCCTGCTGCTATCGTACCGACGAAGATACCCGTTGCGGATGTTCTCGGTATAACCGATGCTAAGGAGGGGGAGGGATCAGCGGAAACCGCGTTTACCGCATCGGTTACCCCGGCGAGCGAAGTTACCGAATCGCTGGCACCCACCGAGGGTAAAGCGTTGCCACCAGGAACGGAAGATACAGACCCTGTCAAGGAACTGGAACAGTTGAATTTTAATCATGTACCTGAATCTCATAGAGGTAAGCTAAGAGAAATGTTGAGGGAGTTCACACCCATGTGGGATGGATCCCTCGGGACAATTGGAATCACGGAACACCGTATTGACCTACTTCCAGGTACTAGCCCCATTTCCCAACACCCATACCGGGCTGGTCCCAAAGCTAGGGAAGAAGAGCAATCTCAGGTTGAGAAGATGTTACGCGCTGGCGTCATAGAGGCGGCTCAATCCGCTTGGGCCTCACCCGTGGTGCTAGTTCCAAAAGCGGACGGATCGTGGCGATTCTGTATTGATTACCGTCGCCTAAATTCGGTCACCGTCAAAGACGTTTATCCCATACCCAGGATGGACGAATACATTGACTCGCTTGGGAGTGCTACAGTGTTCACCGCCTTGGATGCCAATTGGGGATACTGGCAAGTTCCGATCCGTGAAAAGGATAAGGACAAAACTGCTTTTGTGTGCCACCAAGGTTTGTACCGGTTTAAACGAATGCCGTTCGGATTAACCAACGCGCCGGCTACGTTTCAACGTGCTATCGATATCCTCTTGGCTCGATTCAAGTGGAAGACCTGCTTGGTGTATCTTGACGATATCATCGTGTTCTCCGATAACCTTGATGACCACTTAACACACGTCCGGGACGTCATGAGAGTCCTCAGGGACGCGGGCATTACGCTGAAACTCAAGAAGTGCGAGTTCTTCACAGATTCTGTCAAATACCTAGGGCATATCATTCGACCTGGACAGCTCTCAGTTGACGCAGTTCGCGTGAAGTCGCTGAAGGAAGCGAAACACCCTACGACACAAACGGAACTCCGCAGTTTTCTGGGTCTTTGTAATGTATATCGGCGTTTTGTCCCGAACTTCGCAGATATTGCGACCCCCCTTAACCACCTTTTGAGAAAAGGTCAACCAGTTCAACTGGAACCCCTAGGCGACGCGGAAGCGTCTGCTTTTCGGCATTAATTGACGCAGTAACGTCACCGCCAATCTTGGCTTTGCCTAAGCTAGGACTTCCATTCGAAGTAGACACTGACGCCAGTGCACACCAGGTTGGTTGCGCCCTGTTTCAGGTCACGGAAGACGGCGTGAGACATCCAATTGGATACTGGTCGCGATCCTTGAACGTACACGAACGTAACTACTCAGTTTCGGAGAAAGAGTGCTTAGCCGTTGTATGGGCTCTAACTACACTGAGACCATATCTTATGGGCAACCATTTTACGGTACATACGGACCACTCATCTCTCCGATGGCTCATGGAAATCTCGGAACCATCAGGACGCTTGATGCGTTGGCGCTTGAGGTTATCGGAGTTCGATTTCACAGTTACGTACAAAAAAGGAACGTTGAATCTGCAGGCAGATGCACTCTCCCGCTTGGGGACAGATGCAGAAGCGGCACCAGTTGACGATCTGGACATACCATGCTTTATGGTGGAAGAACAAGCAGGTTGGGTCGAATCCTTGTCGGATGACATCTGTGACGACATCCTGCTCACTTCTGAGAAGTTGGATCCCTTGACTGGATCTTTTGTACCCATCACTCCCGAGGAGATGATCCGAGAACAGCAAACGGATGAGTTTTGTACGCGAATTCGCGCTCGTCTCAATGGAGGAGATCGTATACCTTTTCAGGTTAACGATCAGGGGTACCTGGTTAGGTTGGTCGAAGCGTATACCCAAATTGTGGTCCCATACTCGCTGCAAAACCGTGTGTTGGTAATGACACACTATGTGAAGGTAGGAGCCCACCCAGGAGGTCGAAAACTATACTTGACCCTGCGTAGGGATTTTTACTGGCCGTCAATGGCATTGGACTGCTACGCAGTACGACGCTCTTGCACCGAGTGCGCTAAGAATAACGTGAAACTTCGTAAGCACTCGAAGAAGTTAACGCTGTTCCCAGCACGGTCTCCTTTGGAGTTTATCGCTATCGATATCTTAGGTGAATTGATCAGAACCGCAAGAGGTAATCGATACCTTCTGGTTATCACCGATCGGTTCTCTAAGTTGGTACGGACAGTCCCGCTCAAACGGATTACGGCCACCGTGGTTGCACAAGCTTTTGTCACCCACTGGGTCTTTGTGTACGGTCCACCGGTTCATCTATTATCAGATAACGGTTCACAGTTCACGTCAAGTTTTTCCAGGACGTCTGTCGGATCTTGAGTGTCAAGAATCTATTTACGACCACCTACCACCCCCAAACAAATGGTCAGGTAGAACGATTTAACCGTACCATGCTGAATGCATTAAGATCTTATGTGGCAGATCATCCTAAGGATTGGGATTTGTATACGGACGCTATTACGTATGCGTACAACACCCAAGTCCACCGGGTAACGAAGCTAGCACCTTTTGAGTTGGTATTGTCAAAGTACCGCCACCGGTTGCAATCGAGGCTCAAGAAACGCTTTCTACGTACCCGTCTGTTGGGTTATACAGGAACGCTTGGAAGGATTGGTTAACCAAAATGGTACCGGTCGCTCGCACAGCGATGGATAAGGCGCAGGCCGCTTATAAGCGCAACTTCGATGCAAAGGTTAAGACCCCATTACCAAAGGTCAAACCAGACGATATGGTATTTCTCCGCAAAGAATACTATAATCCGGAGAAGGAACGCCGCCACAAGCTCTCGCCTATCGCGGAAGGACCCTACAAGGTTATTTCCGTCACGGACGATACCGTAGTATTGGATATCAATAATCTCCACGAACGGATGTCGTTAGACCGTGTCGCGCTGGCACCACCACCCTACGTTCACGTTAACACCCAACTGGGTGAAGCTACAGGGGACGAACAGGTCGTATCTTCGCGCCCTGCGACTCTCCGCCCTGATCGCGGCTTATCGGATCTACCGAAGTCAGAATCACCCACGCGGGTAGCACAACCCGTTGCGGGAGACGAAGAGGAAAACTCAACTAGAGTTGACCCCCACCGGACGTCGTGGCTCCCGTGCCACCGCCTAAGGAGGGGGAGGAAAGTACGGAACCCGTTGCACCGGCGTCGCACGGTCACACTGTGTCGCAAGGTACCGCCACCAATCTCGCGGTCTCTACCGATAGCGTTGTGGTGCGCCGAGGCGCTGTACCTCGTGGTGATACTCCGTCGAGTTCGTTGAGCAATGCGCTGGAAACGACACGACCCACCCAAGGGGTACACACCGCTGTGGATAACGTAACCCCGTCGGGAACACCACAACTGAGTGAGGTCACCACCCGCAGAGCGGAGAAGACAGTATCTGTAGACCCGGGCTTCCCGGAGAACGCAGAGCCGCAAGCGGTAGATCAGCTCAACGTTACCGACCGGTGTTAACCACGCCGTGGTTTGAGGAAACGAGAAGTCGTACTTACCCGCGTATTATTTGGGAAAACAACCTTGGAAAGGTGAAGTACGAAGTACGAGTTTGGAAACCGTCGATGGTGCACCCACGCCGCGTGGCAGAAGACTCATGACACACCCAAGTGGAGAGTAACACGTTGTGTGACGTGGTGACGTACGGAGAGCACCGCCGACGCGGGGAACTGCTGACAGTAAGTCGCGTGCGCGAGTACCACACGTGCACGGTGCGCGATGTACGGTCGCCAACCGTAGGCGAACGGACACCTGTTAGGGTAACGCGTGGCTCACACGTGCCACCGCCTGGCCAACCAGAAGGCCGCGATATGCACCGTGATTGGTCAATCCGCCTCCATGGCGCACGAGCGAGACCCTGCCCGTTCTCCGTCGCACGGACGATCCTTCTGGATAGCAAGAGGGAGCTCAGAATCCCGAAGCTACCGTTGGACGGTCGGAAGCTCAACCAAAACGAGCCGAAGCTCGTCAGACTCAAGAAGGAGAGTACTTCAAGAAGAACCTTTCAGGTTGAAGATTGGACGCTCCTGGCGTAAGTTGTAGTTGTCGCGCAGCGAGAAACTCCTAGTGAGTCGTGACTGGTTAAGTCCAAGAGGAACCCCTCTAGAGGTTAGCCGGCCACCACCTCGCCACCCTCGAAGGTACGAAACCACAATGGGTGAAGGAGAGCAGTCAAACACCGAGGTGTATCCGCAGGAATACGTGATCGAACGTATCGTACGTCATGTTGTAGACCCCGATGGGACGATACTGTACCAAGTGCGATGGTATGGCTACTCCGCCGAGGAGGACACCATGGAGCCGGTCGAGCACCTACCTAGGTCGAAGATCGTTTCATACCACCGTCGCACTCGGTCAGCCTTGCCGTCCAACCTGGACCAAGCCCAGGTGGGATAAGAACCGTTCCCGGTGAGGAGCTTTCAACTATACCGCGATGCGGAAGACTCAGAATGGAGAGTTCACCCCTTCTGTGTGGGGATGAAGGAAGGAAGAAGACCAATGAAGCGGTGAAGACTTAACTAGAGGAAGTGAGAAGAAAGAAAGAAGAGCATACCGAAATGCCGGTTGTACCGATTTAAAACGGTTAGAGTACAAGAAGCACCAAAGAAGTGAAGTACACTTGAACACAGTGTGAGTGAAGAAGTAATCGAAGATCGATCAAGTTCGTGGAGAACAGGCAAAAGGGGTGAAGCGAAAGTTACCACTAGATGGTTTTACTGTTTCTATCTTATACTAAGGACCAAGTCCTCCAGCCCTGCTGGTCATCTTACACCCCCGATGAGGGACCGGCACCGCCGCTACCGGAGAGACCCTGCGAAGGGTGCGGAACGGCGTAAGCCAGTATCCCTGCCATAGTGGTGAGATGATCGGGCACGATAATTCCAGCGTTCTGGAGACTGGCGCGCAACATCGCGATGTTCGCCGGAGAATCTCCCGGAGCGACCGGAGCTGTCGGGGCCGGAAGGACCGAAGGAACGGTAGCCGCTACAGGGGCCGGACCCACCACCGGAACACTCGCTTGAGTCGGAACATTCCAACCCACAGGAGCCTGGGGTACCCCGCCGCTGGCGTGCAACACCTGATTCGCCGCCGGTAGGTCGTTCACCAACTCCTGGTCCATCTCGACGAGTGCTCCCGCCGCCTCTCCACCGGTATCCATGTTCGGATCATCCAGATCTACTGGGGCGACCCAGTTGTCACTGAACATGAACCCAACGGGGTGACTGTCTGGAATCGACCGTGGCTGGTTCGCTGCCCACTCGGCATATGCGCTAGTTGTCATCGTACCCTCCCATGGGTCGTAATACACGAAATCTCCTGCGGTGGGATGTCTCCTACCGGGTGAGCGGTCGTAGTGACGACGAGGACCTTTCCCACGCTGCGAACGGGGCACCGTTTCCCAATCGACTCCATCGATAACATCCAAGATGTAATGGATCTCATCCACGTTCTCTTCGGACCCCAAGGGAGTGTGCAAATCCAGCGAGCGGATAATGTTGCGAAGCATCGGCGGAATATACCAAACACGGTAGTTGTCGTAAGCCTCCCAGAGGAGAAACGCTGCTACGCGTGCCGCCCACTCGCCGGCTACCAGACCCCACCATCCTGAACGCGGATCGCTGATCAATCGGGAGCCGATGTAACTCAAGCACGGAGGCAGTTCTGCAAAACACCCTTTGGGTACCTCCACATCACGCCACCAATCTGGTAGAGGAGGGAACCGTCCAACAAAGGCCTGCGGTCTGTACCTCTCGGTCTCGATATTCGGGTACGGAATCAGATACCCATGACGGGAACGAGCTTTCCGCTCAAACCGAATGCGGTTGACGAACCCACCCTGGGAAGCGTTCTTGCGAAGATAACGGAACTCCGCTCGGAGTATGGGCCGATTCCAGCACAACATCAACCTCGATGTGGTCGGGCCATCGCCAGCGTACCGCGCATGGTCGAACGTCGCCAAGTTGTCTCCATATCGGACTTCACCGAAAGTACGGTAGAACGGAGTATCGAACCCATATGACGGTGGAACCAGGTGCCCGAGGTGCACTCGACTGAGTCTCTTGTACGCCAACTTCGCGTGTTCCGCGCGCGCGGTGTTCAGATTCTCACCCTCGCGGGTATCGTACCGGAGGAGCATCGGGTCGATCGCTATACGAACTTTCCATTCTGGGGATTGCACTACCGCTAACGGCAGACCGCCCGGTAGGAAGCCGTTTTCGGCATACGACTCCAGGAGAGTGTCATCGTTAACAGCTACCGGATGAAACCACGGTGCACGGCTGAACGCAAACCCATCACGGAGTGGATCGCGTACTGCGAGAGATTCCTTCGATATCCAACCAGCTTGGTTCGCCATCAGCGGCATCGCTTGCGCTGAATTCCATAACGGAACGTTCACCGGGACCATCGGTTGAGACTGAGGCAGTGGAGCCGTCGCAGAACCCGGCTGAGGGTAGTTCGACGCGCTCGCCTGACCCGTCGGGTGATGAGGAAACTGATTCGGGTTCATCGGAATGACAGATGATGTACTGTGATCGAGTTCGGATACTTGAATACTCTGTTCGCTTGAGTGTGTATCGCGCTTGCGAGGTATAGAAACCGAGGAGTTGGTACCGCTCATGATTGTGACGTATTTACGTACTTGCGTTTCGCACAAAACTTCAGCCTCGAAGTCGTCCTCGGCTCTAAGGAGGGGGAGATGTAGAGCAACGCATTTTGCGTGGTTATCAGGATGATGCGCCTCATATACTCAGGGGAGTGATACGAGGATGCACTCGAAGAGTTATGAGTTGGACCCAATTTTGGCGGTTACTTTTGGAATGGCTTTCCCACAGTTACCTGTAATCAGGGTTGCCATTGCTGGCCAATACCGCTAGGTGGACGCGTGTACTACACCACCGTGTGTGTGCATATTACGGGACAATAGGTAGTGCACCTGAGGTGCCTGACACTGGGCTAGCCACGTGTACGGACCCCTGCGGGTGTGCACCACGTGTACATAGTTAGTTTAGACCTACTTAGGTGAGCTCGACCTCGTCGTCGCGAGCACCTTTGTAAAGTCAACCCGAGCACTTCTAAGTGAACTCTTTGTCGAGTAGCGCTCTCCTGAGTGGACTCTACACGAGTGAGGCTCTGGCGCCAACCGCCTACGTGGGTTATCACTCTCGCGAGTATAGCCACGTCTGGTTACGGTGGTCCTACCCTCTCGGTACCTTTGAGGAACATCTGTCGTTGATGTCGGGACCTGAGGGTCGTACCGAGGAGGTATAGGACTACATTACGAAGTGATCCGACTCTGTATAGAGTTTTGCCGTGTTTACGGAAACCCGTGCATTACCGTTGGAGGATCTCGCCCCGCTCCGGGCACAGTGCCGAGGAGGCCCTACCCGTCGCGTGTGGGTGTTGTTTGGTTGTTGTTTTCTGTTGCTTTCCCTCTCGGGACTACACCTGTCGTTGGTCGTGTTTCATCGTTGCCGATACCACCCCATCTCTGGAGTTTCTCATCGTTTCCTCACCACGTGGCCTATCACCTCTGTAGGTATAGCCAGTTGCCACTTCGGCCTTACAACCGAGTTACGGTGGTACAGAGGGCTCTGTCACTGGTCTGCCATCTCTCACGAGAGCGGACCTTCGGACAGTCTGGTGGGTTTCACTCTTCCGAGTTTGCCCCACACTGCCTATTACCCGCAGACGTGCTTTTCGTAATGCCAAAATGAATTCCCATAATCACGTTAGTTCTAAGAAAACTAATGACATGGCTGCAGAATTCAGTGACATTCTTTCCAAGACAAAAAAACTTTATCACAAAATATCTTGAACATTTCCGCACGGTTCGTAAAGGAATTTAGAGAACTTCCGCAATAAACTGCTGATGCAGAAGATTAATATGTTTCATGCATCAATCTTCATGGATACCCTTTTATAAGTGAGATGTTTTGGGAAAACTATAGTTATTTCAATGACGACAAAATCATTGAAGAATACTTCAGTCCACGTATTAGCAGATTTTTAAACGTCCGTAGAGTCCAAACCATTGATACGTGATAGCGCGGGAATCCGAATGCGCTGCTGAGATCTGAGAGCTGCAAAGACCTAATGTAAACAATTAGACACTAGTTAGGCGGAATTGCAAAGAGAGACAAAATTTCTCGTAAACTACTTCGATTTTGTTCAATTGATTGCAATCTGCACCCCTAAGCACCTCACTAAGTGAAACAACAGATATATTCTATGTAACTGGTAACTAAGCTAATCATACGCCTTTGATGAAAGGGCTATTCGAATATCACATTCCAAACCATGGTTTTATCTTGTCCGCCACTTTCTACAAAGCAATGTTTTATTCGTCTCGATCGTCATGTAATGTATTCCTCGCATCCAAGGATCTACAGAAGAACAATGATATCTCTTCCTGAAAACCAAACATCCTCTAAACTGATAATCTACAATCGCCATTTCTCTCCTTGGAGGCTTCTTGAAATGGTTGAATCCAGCCCCTACCATGAACCTTGAAAGCATTTTCTTGAATCGGAGTCCACAGTGAATGTCTCACACAGTCTCATGGCTTATTCCAAGCATCAGTTCGGCCTCCGTCACTTGGGTAAAGCCCCGAAAGGCCTCGACGCAAGAACAAAGAAGGAGTGCAAGCAGGTGGGGATGGTGATTTATGCAGAAAACAATTCTCTGCCTCAGCTAGAGCGCACTAACAGCCATGTCAACTCTACTAGGTACGAGGCGCGGAGTGCGTCCCTCTCAGGACAAAGCGTGGAGTTGGCACCGAGCCCGTGTTATTCACCTGGGCAGCTGTGAGAAGCTCCTGTAGCGCTGTTCGAATGGGTACAACAGCGTGGCGGACTCCGTCTATATAACCGCTGCGGTATTCGGCAGTGTAGTTGAAGAGGATTTCAGTGATTTCCTCATTGAGGATGGACTCCACGTCCTCGACATCCATACGGAACAGGTAGTGCGAGGCATGATGCGAGCGGTTGGAGAAGCAGGTTGCGAAGTGCTAGAGAGAAGCGCAACGCAGAACAAGAGATGGTCTTATGTGCAAGATCACGATAGCGCACATATGCGCGTTTGTCACGGTATCGAATTTCGGAGTGCAAGGCACGACGTGGAAACTGTGAGAAAAGAAAGGGATAAAATCAAAGGGAAAATCTTTCTCTTTATTTCTGGTTCTGGCTACGGTTATTAAGAACGATTTCTAATAACATAGCTTGAACGTTAACCAGGTCACAGGGCTCATCCTTGTCCACGAGACGTTGAATTGCATCGGCCGACACGAGTAGTCCGTACCAAAAGCCGTCGTTCCAGGGATCAGCAGCCGTGAGGCCGCATGAAGTACAGACGGGATCATCTATAATCTGCTTCACAATCATTTCGGAAGAAAGACGTGAAGCTAGCGCAGGAGAAATGAGAACAATGGCGATTATGTTGCATGCTTTATATATCTATCATTTCTACACGGAATGGGCTTCAGTGTAGTATGCATTGTTGGAGCATATTCAGGATGTCCTAGCGTGCGGGTATGCCTCAGCATGTACACGTGGCTTCACACTGGAAAGTACAGCGCGGTTTAATACACGTGGAATGCTCGAGCGCAACTCCGCGTGTACTAAACGAGCCATTGGGCACTAGTTGTGCTCAGCTTGGCCCCTATTATGCTACACATAGGAGCACTACTGCATCTAGTTAGAAACTATAGTGCGTTATTGCATTTCTAGTCCCTTCTAAGAGGGTTCAAAACTCTATATAAAGGGTCTCAAAGAAGCCTGATGGTGTCCGACCCAGAACAACCTTGCTATCAACATTTATTAATCTACCTCAACCTTCCCCAAATATATTGGGCAGTGCATCCAAGCACGTTATTACTACGCATAGGCCGTTGTGCCTCACTAACACTGTTTGTGGTTACGCGTCTTCCGCGAGCACTGCTCTTCTCTTCTAAACACTGCACCGGGTCGAAGTGCGGTGGTGGTGGACGGTAATTGGGTTGTGTCTACCAAAGGTACCTTTGTAGTCAGTGAGCCCCACCGGATCTTCGTCTCGGATATCGGTGTCCGTCGGAAGACCTGGTACTACACGAACAATTGTGCTGGACGGGAAGCGCCAGTTGGGTTTTCAGTCGAACGCCGAGTAACGTCTTCTGCAAGAGGCCAGCTTGGGGAACGGAGTGAAGACTTATCTTCAGCTAGTAACTCCTCCTTGGGAAGCCTCGTAAGAAATCTACATGCTTATTTCTGTACGCGCAAAGATAAATTTGGCTGCAGAATTCACGTGCAGTCCGTTGTTGTTCCGCCTCTTTTGCTTTCGTTTGGTGGTGTTCAAGCCACTCGTTTCAACTTTCTTTTTCTCTACTCTAGAATCGTTTTCCGAGTCTGTCTTTTATGTTTGTTCGGTGGATTCTCGGCCCACGTAGGTCATTTACTGTGGCTGGTTGTTCTGCTCTGAGCTCACTTTCTGCTACGAGAGGCAAGCGCAGGGGTCTGTAGACAGCGGCGTCATTTGCCACCAAAATGACGTTCAGAGCAACCAACCTCATTACAAATTATTTTAGGAAATTGGTGAAACGAGAGGCGAACTAATTAGTTGTCAGCGACTGATATATTAAGAAGAAATCAAAGCGTCTTTGACATGCAATATGAGAAACAGACTTTAATTGGGCCTCAACAACACGTCACATGGGAAGGAATTCCAGCAGACATCAACGAGTAATTACTGGAGCGAAGGGTAGTGAGACTGAATTAGTTGGTCTCAGGATAGAGTAACTCTTGGCTATAAGATAGACCTTAATCACACCGATATTTGGACGGGGCACCAGGCGATGAAAGCCTGCGATAGTACCAATCAGAAATATTTGACGTTCCAATAGGAAGCGAATTGTCTCAGAAGTGGTGTAGACGTGCCCTAGGTATTCTATCCATAAGCGGAAACTATTCAATGCCAATGTTCTCTATAGAAACCACCGAAAAGAAGGCCTCACCGCCCTTGCATCCGGGAGAGAGACTACCTCGACAACCTCAGACATTCTTCCTTTTGGCACACCCCTACTTCTCTAAAGATCAGTCGGCGGCTTCTTGCTATCAATCTTCTCACATTCACTCCAACCGCAAGTGGTTTGGTTTCCCGCTATGCAACCAGTTTCTTTACGGCTCGTCGCGCTGCCTTATTTTGCGCTCGTCTTGCAATTTGACGTCGTCATTTGTTTCCTACCAGGATACAGCTCTTCCAAACTCGAGCTGGCCTCTCCGCACCCTCTGCCTCACTTAGTTCCGCGCTCGGCGGTAGAGTACTCTAGTTCATGGTAAGCGGGCGGCTGATCTTTGGTGGTCTGCTACATGTTGTCAACAGCAAAACGCTACGTTTGGTGTCGACTGCAGCAGGAAGGCTGGTACCCCCTGGTGTTTCGTTTCTGCTTTCGAGTTGTCACAAACCACGCCATTCACCCGCAAAAGTGGCGTTCACAACTTGTATTACAGAATAAACGATTCAGCTCACCATTCTCATGACTTCTACTTGCCGCAAACAAATTAACAGTCGCTTCTCAAGTGTCCAGTAACTCTTCGAGAAGACATTAAATAGAGTGCGAGAGTTTGCGTAGTCATTGACAGACACTGAACGATCTAGGATCTTTTAATAGTAAAGGTTTGGCCATACATTCATGCTCAAAGCCGTACACCAGGGCATGATCTCAGCTTCCATTCTATGTTAGTAACAAAAGTAATAACTCTCCTGCATCGAGAACTACCATAATGACAAACTTTTGGTTTTTCATTTTTGTTTACTATAATGTGGACGTCATTTTTGAAACAAATTAACTCGGGTGGTGACAAACCCAACAAGAAGCAGAAATACTAGGTGGTACCAGCCAAGAATGGCGATATGCACAAACGTACAGAAGAAAACAACGAAAGTGTTAATTGCAAAAGCCCACGCCAACTCCAGACAAAGTCGCCAGTTATAAACCGCTAAAGTTGATGCCAAAATACACACACAGATCCGAAATGAAGCGGCTAAAACCCAGGCTAAACTTTAGACGCCAGTTTGGAAACCAGTGTAGAGCAAAACGTGCTCGCCCGGTACACGGGGAAGGATTTCATAAACCCCTGGTAAGGATGATTCCGGGTACTCGGAAGGTATGAGTATTGGCCAACGGATGGGATACGTTTTGGCAGTATTCAGGTATGGCACCCTGAGGGGTCGGCCATGACGTGGCGCAGATGAGTATTGGTCGCATGTAGGCGTGTGTAGGAATGGGTGTGTTCACACATGTCTTGTTATGATTGTCGGATACTTTACTGGCCGCTGCCGCGGGTTGTCACGTGCACCACGTGCATGGACCTGCTGAGGTGTGTACTAGATCATTTCATTTAGTTTAACTAATTTATAGGTTACGATATAAGAGGTGACCTCCCAGTCACCTCCTCCTTCAGTAAAGGGTAACTGAGTTCGGCTCTGCACCACGTTTGCCTGCGCGAAGTGTACAACTCCCTTAGGAGGGTCACCGCGTACGGTACGGATTGGATTCATCCCTCGGGATCACACAGGCAATACTGACCATTGTGGTCTTGCCTTCGGGCTTTTTTATTCCGTGTCTTCGGACTTTCTGTTTCTTTTACTGTGCAGTTGTACTGCTTTCACCACAATTGGTAGCGTTTCCGTCTCTGTATAGAGTTGTGCTGCGTGCGCTTAATACACATCGTCGTCTCTTGGCGCCGGGTCTGTTGCCGCTTGCCGCACTTCCCGCCGCGGGATTCCTCTCTTTTCCTCCTCTATTTCCCTTCTTTCTCCCCTTTTGCCTAGGGCTTACACCGCTCTACGGTACTCTTCCTCCTCGACCATTCCGTCACTTTTCGCCGGATTCCTGGATCAGGCCCGTTCACCCCTCAACCTCCGTAGGTATATCCCGTACCACGGGCGATCTTACACCCGCACTATCCGTGTTCGGAGGGCTTACCACTGAGTTCACCTCGTCTAGAGGGCAAGGACTCGAACGCCTTGAGAGACGATCCCATCGCTGGGGTTTTGCTCTACAAGGGGTCTCCCGACCTAGAAGGTGTTGAATTCTTTCCTTCGTTCTCGTTCTTGTCGGGAAGTCTCACGATTAGTGATCAATTGGTTTTTGGGAAGCTACTGTGGAACAGTAGACTCTCTATAGTGTTTCATTTGTTTTTCGTTACCTACTCTCTGGAGTATCGAGACCTCTCGTTGTTAAGTTGATCTTACCGCAGTTCGGTACACCGTGGCCCGGTATGGCGCCACCTGCGCCGAAGTCTCGAAACGGTGTGGCCAGAGATGCTGGTGTGCCTCCGCCTTGGCCTCCGCGTTCTCGCACCTCCGTACCTGCAAGGTCGCCTGACAATGAACAGGCCCCGGAGCCCCGGAGAGCCTCGTCAGTCACGTCGGGTCCGATTGCCGCTTCTACGGCAGGAGCTCCGCCCGTTACGGGTACTCCGGCCACGGAGAGACCAGACGATGTGGTTGAAACCCCTGGATACTCGTACCTCGAGGCTCAACTGCATGTCAGACAGCTCGCACAAAACTCGTTGTTCGAGGATCTGGAGTATCTCAGACGAAAGCTTGACCAAGCTGAAATCGGAGATCCGACCAATGACATTCGTGTCTTACGTCAAGACGTCAATTCTATTTTGGAAAGTCTGGGTGCACCAGCCGCTTTTGTTCAAGCTTACCATTCTTCTATTCAAGAGTATCGAGCTGAAATCGATCGCCTAACCACTCGGTTGTCCGCTCTCGAAGAGATCATCCGGATGGATAACGCATCTGATACGAAGAATGCTAAGGAAGAAGCCTCTAAGCGCTCGGCACGCCAGTCTCCGTATCACGGAAATCGACGATCCAAAAAGGAACTCCGTTACGACTCGGATTTGTATAGTTCAATTTCTAGCGTTCGCTTTGCGAAATTTATTTCATCCAGTTCTTCGGACAGTGAGGAAGACCGAGAACGGTATGGGAGTCGATCCCGCCGAACGAAGTCAAAGGCGACATATGCCACTCAAGGAGTGATTCGCTCTCGCGAGAAAGGTAGACGTCATCTTGGACTCAGGAGTTGAAACCAACGAATCTCCTCTGCAGGAAGCTTTTATCGTATCCTTATTACCGATTGGACGATTCACCATCAAGTCGCACCTCGCGAAGCACCGGTAAGGTGAAGGACCACATCAGAAGACTGAATATCGTCTTTACGAAGAAATTCGATGGCGAAGATCCAATTCTGCAGAATTGGATCTTCGCCATCGATTACCAGCTGGTACTGGACGTCCTGGGCCGCTTTGTGCAGGAAGCCGACATTTTCGGTATGAACGAGGCGCAAAGCGTTTATCGCTCTACCCTATTTTCTGTCAGGGATGGATGAAGATCAGTTTAACTCGGTCCGAGGGTCGTCCCGTGCATCTGAGGGAGGTGTCAGTCGTTGGCCGAAAGCGGTCCAATACCTGCTGAGGTCCTATGCAACAGGAATCGCGATTCACAACGCGACGCTCGCTCTGCGAGATACTAAACAGAAAGCTGAAAAGACCGAAACGGTTTACTCAAACCTGGTTGAACAAAGCGTTTCATCGCTATGGAAATGT
>VCMS01000396.1:42022-59432 GCA_022539475.1 Gracilaria domingensis
ACGGGTCTTCTGACATTCCGTCGTCATCGATCTTCACTCCGATCTCGGAAGGTGACCCGCCTCTATATGGGAGGAACACGAGCGTACAGGAGAGACTCCACTCGCTTACGCGACCAACGGCTAGCCGTTTCTACACGCCCCAGGTGGGTGAATGCGCACCGAACGACAGCGCAGATGGTAATGATCTTTCGGTAAGTCGGTAACTACCATCATGTCTATTTTGTTTATCCCACACCGGTAATTGCACCTATGTGCATGTTACACGCTCGGAAAGTTAACCGAAATTATCGGTCGATGAGCCCAGCCAACCTTTTCACTAGCTGACGCGTGTCGTGTCCCGAGTAAGAATTTATGAAAGTAGCAAAGGGCCAAGTTTGGCAAATCCTGCTACAAGACAGAACGTTGCGAAGCTGAGGAACCTCGGAACAGGGCTAAACAGGTCAGCTGTGCCACCCGGAACCAGGGATCCTTGTTCCCCTCTGGAAAGAGTTTGCCGTCACCGGCCACCCGCCCAGAAAAACAAACTTGAGAGTTCCCCCTGCGGAGAGGGGCGTCTTCTGAGCCAAAGTTGGAGACCCCTGAGGCGCCGCCGCTTCGCTCCCAGGTCGCTTTCCTTAAAATCTTTACGAGGAAGATGGCTCAATCTGATGAGAACTCATAGCTTCTAACGGTTCTCCCTCGTCCGTATGTACGGTCCCAAAATCTCCGTAACCCGGATAGAGTCCTTGTGATGGCCAAGAGGAATTATAAGGTTTACGCCGACCTCGGCTATCAGCACAGTTTATGGTTCGTCAACTGTCTGTGTTGGACACGGGCGCTGCGCCCAATCTCATTCACCTCTTCGTTAGTGCCCCGGCACTTCGGGAATTCGTTCGCTATGGTCCAGGCTTGGATATCGCTGACGCGAACAATAACCCGTTGCGCACGGTTGGTTACTTAACTCTCACAGTGAGACTTGCACCTACGTGGTGAACTTGAATTTGTTGTCTGCGATTCACTCGCTGCACCGGTTATACTCGGTTGTGATTTTTGCACCGCTTTGTCGAAGCGATACGCCCAAGGGCGAAAACGTGGGAAATGGAAGACGTTACAACCATTCCGATCGTTCGGAAGCCGTTGAGGCGCGCAATCCGGAAGCGCGTTCCATTACCTGTGGCTCAGGAGGTTCCAAACGTGGATCCGAAATCAACAAAGCTTCGCATAGCGAAATCCGTTTCAATCCCGCCGGAATCCCAGGTTGGTGCAGTGCGTCTCCAAACAACATGGAATTCGACTAGTTCAACCGTCTTCATCGTTATACGATCAGCGACAGCTCGCTTTAGCTAATGGTGTTGTTTCTATCGAGCCCGATCAACCTTTCAAGGTACTGGTTGCCAACTTTGGCAAAACCACTCAGTGGCTAGTCAACACCAGGTACTGGGTTCGGTCCTGCCGCATCCGAAGGCACTCGTACAGACGAGAATCCCAACGTCCGAGGTTCTCGTGTGCCCGAAGCTAAGGAGGGGGAGGTGCGTCCTGGAAACTCCGTTTTGTCGGATTCTCCAGAAATGGAAACTCCGCCGTACCGGAAGCAGTTGCTACTGAAGAGGTGAATCTAGTTAGTTCGGGCACGAACGACCGTTCATTCCGGTTAAATCAGCGCTACCCCTGGCACAGAACAGACGAATCCTGTTGAGGAATTAGAGAAGTTGAATCTGGACCATGTCCAGCGTCTCATCGCGAGAAGTTGCGAGACATGCTCAGAGAATTTACTCCCATGTGGGACGGTTCCCTTGGAACAATTGGAATTACGGAGCACCGTATTGATCTGCTCCCAGATACTCGCCCAATCGCGCAACACCCGTATCGGGCAGGCCCGAAAGCGCGGGAAGAAGAAAAGTCTCAAGTCGAGAAGATGCTACGTGCCGACGTAATTGAGCCAGCTCAGTCGTCATGGGCATCGCCCGTTGTACTTGTTCCGAAGTCGGATGGATCGTGGCGTTTTTGCATCGATTACAGGCGACTCAACGCCGTTACCGTCAAAGACGTGTATCGATTCCACGGATGGATGAGTACATCGACTCGCTGGGAAGCGCCAGAGTATTTACCGCCCTTGACGCCAATTGGGGTTACTGGCAGGTTCCAATTCGAAAGGAAGATCGCGACAAGACCGCGTTTGTATGTCACCAAGGACTGTACCGTTTCAAACGGATGCCCTTCGGGCTAACGAATGCTCCGCTACGTTTCAGCGCGCGATTGACATTCTGTTGGCCAGATTCAAGTGGAAGACTTGTCTTGTGTACTTGGACGACATTGTCGTATTTCCAACAGTATGGATGAACATATGTCCCATGTGAGGGAAGTGATGCAGGTTCTGCGTGACGCAGGTGTTACCTTGAAGCTCAAGAAATGCGAATTCTTTACCGACTCGGTGAAATACCTGGGCCACATTATCCGCCCAGGGAAACTCTCGGTCGACGAGGTAAGGGTGAAGTCGCTGAAGGAAGCGAAACATCCGACAACTCAACGGAACTCCGATCATTTCTCGGTTTGTGTAATGTCTACCGTCGGTTCGTCCCGAATTTCGCTGATACTGCAGCTCCTCTCAACTCTCTCCTCAGGAAAGGACAGCCAGTTAAACTGGAACCATTCGGCGATGCGGAAGCATCCGCCTTTTCGTCGTTAATCGACGCTGTTACGTCTCCGCCGATTTTGGCGTTGCCCACTCCAGGGCTTCCATATGAAGTTGATACTGATTCCAGTGACCACCAAGTGGGGTGTGCTTGTTTCAAGTCTCGAAGGAAGGCGAGCGACGTCCAGTTGGATACTGGTCTCGTTCATTGAACGTGCATGAGCGTAATTACTCAGTCTCTGAGAAAGAGTGTCTCGCCGTCGTTTGGCGCTGTCTACCTTAAGACCCTATCTCATGGGAACCCATTTTCAGGTACATACGATCATTCGGCTCTCCGCTGGCTTATGGAGATCTCCGAGCCGTCGGGTCGCCTTATGCGTTGGCGTCTCCGTCTATCGGAATTTGATTTTGATGTCCGGTACAAACGGGGCACCCTGAATATGCAGGCTGATGCGCTTTCCCGCTTAGGAACGTCTGGAGAAGCAGAACCTGTCGACGACGACGACATACCATGCTTCTTGGTGGAAGACTGGGAGGAAGACTCCGAAATTACGGATGACGTCTGTGACGATATTCTCGCCGCAGAAACGGCGAGCCACCGCCTGGCTCATTTGAACCCATTACCGCTGAAGAGGTAATACGTGAACAACACGGGGATCCTTTCTGTACTCAGATAAGGGCCCGACTCAACGGGGGATTCAAGATACCTTTCTAACCAACGATCAGGGATTCCTTGTTAGGATTGTTGGGCCACGTCCTCAAATTGTGGTTCCACACTCCCTACAATGGAGGGTTCTCCATATATCCCACTATGCAAAGATTGGGGACACCCTGGTGGCAGGAAGTTGTATCTAACTCTCCGAAGAGACTTTTATTGGCCAGCTATGGCATTCGACTGCTACGCAGTACGCCGTTCATGCACGGAATGCGCCAAGAACAACGTCAAACTCCGACGAAATTCTAAGTCGATGACGCTGTTCCCAGCCCGGGCTCCTTTGGAGTTCGTCGCTATCGACATTCTGGGCGAATTAATTCGAACCGCACGCGGTCACAGGTACCTCCTGGTTATCACGGACAGGTTTTCGAAGCTAATGCGAACGGTTCCGTTGAAGCGGATCACTGCAGCAGCAGTTGCACAAGCATTTGTGACGCATTGGGTCTTCACTTACGGGCCACCCGTTAATCTGCTTTCAGACAATGGCTCGCAGTTTGCGTCAAAGTTCTTTATGGACGTATGCCGTATCTTGGATGTCAAGAATTTGTTTACAACAACCTATCATCCCCAGTGTAATGGGCAGGTAGAACGATTTAATCGTACAATGCTTAACGCATTACGATCCTATGTTGCGGATCACCCAAAGGATTGGGACTTGTACACCGATGCTATTACGTACGCGTATAACACCCAGGTGCATCGGGTAACGAAGCTTTCGCCGTTTGAACTCGTTCTTTCGAGATACCGCCACCGGTAGCAATCGAATCACAACCGACGCTAGCGTCTTTCCGTCACCACGGATGTACAAGGACACCTGGAAAAATTGGTTAACCAAGATGGTACCGGTAGCCCGGAAGGCCATGGAAAGGCACAGCTTACGTACAAGCGTAATTTCGATCGCCGAATTCGCGGTACACCAGTGGTGGTAGAGCCCAACAGCTTTGTCTTCCTTCGGAAGGAGTATTATAATCCTGACAAGGAAAAGAGACATAAGCTCTCCCCATCGCTGATGGACCATATCGCGTCATTTCCGTCAATCCGGATACCGTCGTACTCGACATTGACGGACGTCATGAACGAATCTCGCGTGACCGCGTTGTGCCCGCCCCAACGCCACCCACCGCAACCGGCCCACCTCAACCAATACCCAATCAGGGATCCTCAACAGGAGCAGAACCGTCAACAGCCGCTACACTACCGTCGCGCCCGGCGATTCTTCCGCACCCGGATCGAGGATTAATTGATCTACCTACAGTAGGTACTTCTGACCACAGAACTGAACTTCCTACTACTTGGACGAATTCCAACGACTCTGCACGAGTATTTACAAGAGTAACCCCCCACCCCATCTCCTGATGGAGCCCGTGGCGCCACCTAAGGAGGGGAGGATACCGCAGCTGCTGCGAATGGCACTGACGCTCCGGTGTCGCCCGGTTCCCCAACCACGGGAAATGTGATCCACACTGACAATCCAGTCGCTCCCGTGGGAGAATCTAGTGGCACAGTTGCCTTGTCGCACCCCAACCGTGAGGACTCCGCCGTATCGGTCTCCGTTACCACGGAACGTGCCCGCGAGAGGCGCGACGCTGCCGCAGAAGCAGCTACCCACTCTGGACCTCTAACCGCTGAACTCGCGTATCCGCGCTGAGAAGCACAGCCGAACTGTGAAAACGGTTTCCGCTGATCCGGACCAGCCGCTGCACGCGGAAGAATAGCATTGCAACCCTGAAATGGAAGCCTCGTGAACGAGTTGTGCTGAGTATTACCACTCATTATGGATTCCCTTGTGGGACTTTTAACGCTTTCTTGGAAGCCGACACTCTACAGTGTGAACCACATCGCGTGTGGAGACTTGGAACTCCGCCACCACTGCAAGAAGTGCAATCTCCGTGACACGGGGCCACAGAACCAGGCGCGTGCCACGCGACGCACGTTACAACGTGAAAAGCCCTAATGAGCGGTCGGCGACCTTTCGCGAACGGATGGCCGAGCACGGCACGCGCACGATTGTCGTGGTCGCCAATCTGTGGCGTAGAGCCAATCAGAGCTCTTGGCACAAGCCCCGTGGACCGGGTGAACCGCCGCCCTGCCAAGGGAGTGCCGTACGCACCTCCGTCACCGAAACGGTTATCCCGTGAAGGCCGGGAGATTCGTCAACCGGAAGTACTACCGTTTGTCGGTCTCTCGACTCTCGTCGAATAACGTGATACCGTTGGACTCGTCTGATCGAGAGCTTTGCAACTACTCTCTAGCTCGAGGATAGGACGCGTAGGACGCGAGTTACAGTACGGCCGCCACAGCGGAATGCGTGGAAAACCGCGGAAGTAAGCCCGTCTCCAACGCTTGGAAGCTTCACCTGCGTGATTTTAGGCAGCTACAGAACCTCTCAGGTGAAACTGCGTCAGCAGGAGTGACCCATACGCCATGGAGCCCGCGAACGGGAAGTGTTCCCACAGGAATTCGTTATCGAACGCATCGTGAGTCACGTCGTGAACCCCGATGGGGAACTGAATACCAAGTCCGTTGGTACGGATACTCCCTGAGGAGGATACTTTCGAGCCGATCGAACATCTGCCTCGATCGAAGGTTCTCGCCTACTACCGGCGAAGCGCTTACCGCCACCTCCAAACTTGGACGCAGCCCAGGTAGGTGACAGTACTACTGTGCCGTGAGGTGAACCGACGGGCCCACTTGTGGGAGAATATTGATGGTATTACCAAGAAGTTTGGGTTGTTCCTACGGAAGGAAGTATCGAAGGGATGAAAGAAGAAAGATGATTTCCGTCTAACGGACGCCGATTTATCGGAAAGAAGCGAACTACGGTCTAACGGTCCATGTGAACATGTCGTGAAGCTACACGCGTAATGGAGAACCGTATTGGAACGATGGTGCGCCAAAGGCATTGAACCGTAATCCGGTATGAAGGATACTGATATCGAAAGTCGATTTTTATTTAAGGAGAAGTTGTACGCGCTAGCTATGTGGGAGTGCGTTTGGTCGCAGATCCTGGAATCTGCATCCCTCCCATGATGGCTGTGGTAGGCCTAACCACAGCCCATCATGGAGGGAACTTCCGTCGAGATACTGCCATCCTGTCCGAAGGACCGGCACCTCCAGGGTTGGACGGCCCCGCTTAGGGAGGCTGACTCGCGAAAGCCTGTGCGGCATCCAATGCCAAACAGCCTGGCCAGGTCGTAGCATAGTCCGGTTTGGCCCGCGGCGCACCCCAAGTCCGAGGAGTTGGTTGGCGCATCGCTATCCGCGAGAGGTCAATATTCCCCTGCGAAGGGCCCACGGCCCGACCGGATAGGGCAACTAGCGCAGGCACCCCTCCGGCAAAATCGCGGAGACTACCCTGCGGTAAAGCCCCGGTGGCGCTCGGTTACCGCGGGACCTGTACTCCGACGCACGCCCGAGTCCTGAAGACGTGCCTATTGGCGTTCGCATTTTTTTCCCGGACAACTAATTAACTCAGTTAGCAGGAGGAGGACGAGGTCCTTTCACACAGTGAGTCGAGTCACACTCGCACAATATTCTGGGCTGTGCACTCACTGCACTGCTGGACCGCGAAGCGTGGAATGGTAGCGTTGTCGGAAGCAGACAGACTTACGAGAGACGGGATGAGTTCCGGCTCTTGGCAACCGGGGATCGACTACAGTCTACGCTAGGGACGCACGTAGCCCGCCTCCTACGTATCGGACAGTTTTAACTCCCGTGCGCCAGGACTGGCGTAATACAGCCGACAGTTCAGCACTGCGAGCGCGCGGAGGATGATATTCTTGCTGACGGGCTCTGAACACGTCGTAGTGGATTGAAGGCGTGGTGCCCCGCTGGGAATTTCATATACGGCGGAACGCCGTACTCCAATCAATGGAGAGGCTGATGTGAGAATATCACGATATAGTGCTGACTGACCTCGCTGAAGTTTCGGTGCAACCCGAGCGCGTGTATAAGTCCAGTCGATCCTAAGAGTCACCATTCGGTACACTCGAGCGAAATGCACACCACGGCTCTGGTCGTATCTATCGCCCATGAGCATAAGGGACGCGCAGACGCAGCAGCGGTCTCATTTCCAGCGATGAGAGCTATGCACACTACATCTACAGTGCCGGTAATTCGCAATCCATAGCGTGACCCCCACATAGCGAGGAATGCCGGCGGCATATTCCGAGGACCACCCGCGCCTCCGTACCCTCATCAGTCGGAGATCCATCTCACGGAGGAGTGCGAGCACATGCGCCCGCTAGTGGTCGGACGCAACTTGCGGCAATATGCGACCTCCATGTTCTGGTGTGGATCAAGATACCGACACGAGCACCCGGTCCGAATCAGTCAGATTTACGTTTACCGCTATTCGCAAGGTCCTGTGTCGTCCGACTTTAAAGGGAAAGCTATCCACACACTACTCGCAGCCATACGGCATAGATTGAGTAGATATTCGGAATCTTCCGCTCGCAGTCATAGAACGCTTGGTTAGAACTATGGAAAAATGCGCCGCGCTCGGCTGATCAGAGCCTCCGGTGTAAGGCTGTCTTAACAACGGCATTCGTGATACGTCACACGTACGGAGGTATCGCGCCATACTTGATCTTTCTCGCTACAATGTTCGAGCGAACCGGAGATTTAGACTGTCGAACACCCGTATAGAGGCTTCGTGGATACTACTCTTCATGGTGATACGGGAACGAGCTAGACGGTCTCTTCCGAAAAGTACGCGGCCAATATCCCTGCTCGCGCATAAAGCCGCGTCCGGCGCTCATCAGGGTCTTTAGAACCGGCATTGTCAATCCATGGCCGCTTGTCGTTTCTCCGTCTGACAAAAAACGATGCAGGTTGCGTTACACCGCCACGCGCTGTCTTCCATACACACCGCAAATCCCATTTGTGACAGATTAACCCTCAGAGTGTATGGCCGCCCAGGCCATACTCAGCATACCACTAGTGGGCTCGGTGTATGAATCCATCAAGACGAACTGTCCAGCTTGGAACTGCTGCTACGCCGCTGCATTCAGGATGGCATGCTAGAACCTAGGGCCTAGCTTCCTTCGGGTATGTCGATCTTTGAACAAGACGCGATTCACGCGCTAATCCAGCAGCTTGGAGTCGTCCAACAAGGGCAATCGTCGGGAGTCCAAGAAATTCCAGGCCGGAGCGTCAAGCTGGTTCGTGTGGCTCGATGTGAATGTTGACTCTGAGGCAGAGAAGCGGTGGAGGCGAACCCCGCCGAGATGTCGTCGCAGGAGGTTATCTGGGAGCGCGCGGACAAGCGTACAAGTTCGTGAAGGTGAGTCAGCTCCGGCTTTGAGAAGTGGCTCTCACTGTCCGCCTTATTGAGCGTTCATCGAATCGTCGATCGCTGGAGGAACTTCAAGTACTGATCGTCTGAGTGCGAGAGAGTTGATGTGCGCTTTGCGCGTGTTCTCGCTTGTGACGAAGAACCGGAATCTCGGATATGGTCCCAGGTGCGACCACGCTTACATACTCGCCTCGCTGATGAGTCTCCACTTGCAAACCGATGTTTACTTGCGCTAAGGAGGGAATAATGTAGAGCAGAAAAGTGTCGCCCGGTACACGGGAAGGTTTCATAAACCCTGTAAGGATGATTTCGGGGACTCGGAAGGTATCAGTATTGGACCACGGATGGGATCTCTTCTCCGACGGTATTTGAGGTAATGGGCATCCTCGAGGGTCGGCCATGCCCGTCGCGCGATGTGAGCTATTTGGGTCAGCGTGTACGCCGCTGTCTGTAGGAATGGTGTGCGGTGCACAACGGGCTTGTCCTTGTTAATGATTGTCGATATTTTACTCCGCTGCCCGCGGTTGTCACGTGCACGTCACGTGTCATTGGACCTAGCTTAGGTGTGCACTCGCGTTTATATCCTGGTAATTTCAGTGTTTAACGTTACATTCTATCGTGTAGTACTGCATGATATAGAGTGTCTCGCCGATCTACCGTGACCCTCCCCGTCTATCTTCTCCAGTAAAGTCGTAAACCCGATATCGGTCTTGAACCACAGTAGTAGGCCGCTGTGCGAAGATGTCAGTACGAAAGTCCTATCACTCCACGCCTCCTGCATCGTCACCCGTCTGCTTCCACCGGGTTAGGAGATCTGGTCCGCCTATCTACATCCCTCACCCGCTCTCGCTCGCGCGCGCATCCCACCTTAGTCCCGCCCTCAGCCCTACACTGCGATCGCCTGCACTCTGACATTGTGGACTCTCTGCCTCTCCGGGCCTTATTCCTACCTCCCGTGTCTCACTTTTTCTTTTTCTCGACTTCCTTCCTGGTTTATCTTTTACTGTGCAGCTCCGTCACTGGCCATTTCCCGCAACTTGCTTCGTTTCCGTCTCTGTATAGGAGTTGTGCCGGCGTGGGCTTGATACACTCGTGTCTCCCGGCGCCGGATGCCTGTTGTCCCGCTTGGCCGCACGTCCCCCGCGGATTTCTTTTTTTCTCTTTGATTTTCCTGTCCTTGTTCCCTTTTGCCTAGGGTTTCACCGCCTCTCGGTACCTTCCTCTTCACTCTTCCGTCGCTTTTTCGCCGATTCTCCTGGAATCAGGCCTTCCAGGCCATCAACTCTCATAGGTCTATCCGTACCACGGGCGGTCTTACACGCCGCACTATCCATGTTCGGAGAGCACACACTGAAAGTTCACCTCGTCTAGACGGCAAGAACTCGAACGCCTTAATGAGAGACGATCCCTATGGCGCTGGGGTTTTGCTCTACAGATGAGCGTTTAGACTACATTACGTAGGCTCGATTCCGGGCGTTGCTTGCCAACTTTGTAGTGTGCAAACCGTGCAAGGAGCTCTTTTATCATAGCTCTCTTTCGTAGTGGGACTCTACAGGAATAAAGATCTATTTGTTGTGCGAAAACCCAGGCGATGGGAAAGCACGCAAGGCGGTTTAGACCCTCTCTTCAAATACGAGCACAGCCAAGTAGAGCGCTCCACAGGTACGACGAGGCAATGCCGGGTGTAAGACCGGTAGACCGCTTCCAGTCATGGGGGGAGCGAGGCGGCGAAGAGACGCGTACAGCGGTAGAGAACACACGACACAGTCCGGCCAGTAGCGTAACGTGCGTAGCAGCGCGATACCACGAGTAAGGCGATGACCACGAGAGCGGTAATAGGCCACGCGAGTGTGTCGAGCCACGATCGGTATGCACCGGTACAACCAAGTAGTGCTACCTGTATAACAGGGACAGAAATAAGGAAAACACACAAAAAGTAAACACGCGAAAGCGGTAGTGGTGTTAATGATGTCGCGAGGCGGATGATGAACCTGCACAAGGTGTCGACTCTCCGGGAGGAGGATATCGGTCACCAAGGTGAAATATCAGAGCCGACACTCGGTGTTCCGTTTACTTCCCAGCATGGGTGCAGCTCAACCTACTAAGTACTGCAGTAGGTTGGCCCACTGTCAGTGTGGTACAGCAGATATGCTACAAATATCTACTTCAAATACCCCAATGAATGGGTGCAAACCCCCACACGTGTGTGACTCACCGGCTAGGCCGTGACCTCATAACACTAATTCTAATATTAAGTATACCCAAGAATGGGCTGATCTCACCAGTTACTCATACTGTGGCCACCACCTCCCGGATCGCCGTGCGTATTATGAATCGCATCTGCGAAGGAGTCCCGCAATCGCGTTGCATACATTTCCCCTCTTTAGGGTGCGAGACGACCCCGCGAGCGGTTTGGCTTTCGTCCTCTGGAGTGCATTTAAGCACGTTGGCATGACGGTCTCCAATCCAGCCTCCCCGGTCTCTTCTAACGGCGACACCTGTCAACTCCTCTCCACGCGTACTGCGGTAGCGTCTCCTCCGATACCTCGGCGCGCTCTCCCTTCTCTCTCGCTTCCAGCGCTTTCGTCTCTTCCTCGCGCGCTTCCTGCGATGCCGAACCCGAATCAGGGTAGCAACCAACCGCCTGGCGGGTCTCAGAACCAATACGTTGGTGGTTTCGCTGGGCCGTCACACCCTTCCTCCTCTGGAGTGCCTCTCTCACAGCCGTCTTCCGCTGGCGTTCCGTTTCCGCAACCGGTCAATCCGGGATTTCACACGGCGCCCCTTCCCCAGACGGGTGGTTAACTTCCGCCCCCGGCGTCTATACCGCAGTGGAACTGGATCGCTCCTGCTGTCCCGGTCCAACCGGTAGTCAACCCGCATGCGAGCGCGTGGGCGTCGTATGATGAATTCGGCAACGTCGACCCTCGCAGCAATCCCACACGTTCTTACGGGCTGCGTGGTTTCATCCGCAAGGCGTGACCAATCGTTCCTTCGTCGAGGCGTATGCCGATGGCAGTGGTCACCTCCCAGGAGGCGTGCACGTCTGGATGACGGTGAGGTTCGACTGGCATTACCGGATTACCGTGCCTACCAACGCGCTCGTCCACCATCGTGGTCAGTCGCACAACTCCGCTCGGGCGGCCATGGTTCGCGTAGCGCACATGCGAATGTTTCGCACGTACTCAGAGCGCCCGATTCCGGCGACTTCCGTTTCGACGTGGCCTTCTTCCGAACACTCGGCGAAATCCAATATGGAGAGAATCTTGCCCGGCTCGCCGGTGTGGTGGAGCGTTACCAGAACGTCCCCGTTCACCAGGATCTCCTGTGCTGGACCCGTCCGCTCCTGCGTGCAGAATTTCGATATCTCCCACGCGTGCCGCGGTCCAACTACCTTCAAACAATGATCCGTCCCGAACGACGTGCCCGCTCCCGATGGGGTTACCTTATCCCGTATCAAAACACGGAGTCAAACCGGATTCGTCCGCGCCACATGCGTGGGAGATATGTTCCTCTCCCTTTTGTGTGGGCGTCCGTGGAGGTCTGCCGTGGCTGTTACGTGGAACTCCCCCCCTGTCTCACGTATGTGGGTAGTGAGCTCGTGACAAACCCGTTTACGGATGGTGGAGCATTGTCCTCACGGAGTGGGCGGCGCGAATAGCGGTGTATCTCCTCACGAGGTGTATGACCAGTATCGACTGTGGTTCATTCCCCCCCGTTGCGGCAGCTCATCCAAGCCTTGGATCTCACTATCCCGCTTGGCGGTAATGGAAACTTCTCGGAAGTCATGTGCCTCTTGCGAGTGATTGATGGGGTCGACTGGAGCCAGGTTCTCTTTCGCAGAGCGCGCAGGAAGAAGGCGATTCCGCTATTGATCGGTCTCCGGGTCGCAGGTCCCCACTGTCGGGTGATTACATCTATTACGACCCCTGGACACGGGTGCCGATTACCAACGCCGAGGCGGAGCTCCTTCGGAACGCCAAGCGAGTCATCCCTCCGGGGCACCCTACGGGCTTCATCATAACTGATGAGTTCTTCCACCCTGTTGGGGACCAGAACGTCATGGTTGACGACGCTCCCAATGACGGTGACGAGTACGGCGACGACGACTTCGCGGCAGCTCCGGTGGAGGGGACAGTGCCTGCTTCAGCAGTGCCAGGTCCCCAAGCGGGTGCTAACGCGGCCTTGTCGAGCCCGGTGAATGTTCCCTCGGCGCCTCAAGCGGTTCTTGTACCCACACCAGTGGTTGTCTCGACTCCAGAGGAGAGTGCTGCCCATTCTGCGATGGCGGCGTCCGCTGCGCCGAACGAAGCAACGAAGCAGCGAACGCGGGTATCTCTGACGAAGCACGGGCTGCCGTGATTGCTCAGTTCCTCAGCGAGACTGGTGCTTCCGACGCGGCGTCGGGTTACATTTCGCAAATGGGCGATGCGCTCCTTGCGCAGCTCGCGAGCGCGAACAATCAGCCTGGTTCCGAGTAACTCGTGCAACTTCTCCTCCATCGAGTCCCTCCTGGGTAATACCCATTAGCTAGGCAGTTGCGGGCTCGAGTAGCGAGCCGCAACATAGTTACGATAACCAGTAAAACTGTGACTTCTCTTGACTTCAAGGCTTCTTTCCTTTCTCAAGGTATATACTTCATAACTTCTCCCTTTCGGGGTAATCTTCCTCTTACGAGTTTCCATTTCCTCTTCATAGAGTTCTTCTTTCTCTTCTGAGCTTCATTTCCTCTTCATAGAGTCTTCTTCCTCTTTCGAGTGTATCTGTCGTCTCCTCTTCCTAAGGGCATAACTGTTCGAACTTCAACTGTCCTCTCCATAGAGTGTCTCCGCACCACGCGAGTAGCGGTACAGTACTCCTCTGGAGGTTGTCGCAGTATTCCTCGATTGAGTGTTGTCGTTCGTAGGACCGTTCGTGCGCGGTACGCGATAAGCCTCCGTCTCCAACGACGTGTGTTATCCGACCATCGCTTGATGTATGTTAGCCGGCAACGCCGTGTTAGTTCGACGATGGTACTGCACGATCTTCGATCGGGGTAAGTGCTCCACGGGTTCGTCCGAATCCCGCGACGGCGGATAGCCATGCCAGCGTACCTGGTACTGAACATACCCCTTCGGGTTCCAACTGTGTCCCACAATGTGTTCTACGACGAACTCTTTCGAGTATACGCCCCGCTCGAGCTCTCCCTGCGAAGGGTCGTCAGCGCGCTGCGGCGGTGCCGTAACTTCGTCACCAGCGGTGCTGTGAGTCTCGACTGACGCATTCGGCGGTGAACGTGTCTTCTGTTGAGTGTTCGCTTCCCGTTTCCGGGCTTCCTCAAGCAGCTTCGCCGTTTCGGTGGGTCCGCGAACGGCTATTTCACGCGGTAGTTGCCGTCTTGACGGTGAAGGCGGACGCGGAGGCGGATTGTTCACCACGGCACGTGCCGGTTCACGTGACGACACGCGACGGTTCGCGGTGGTGGCACTGCCACGAGCTGTGATTGGCCCACTGTGTGGCGCGCGCTGCGCGCCCCAAGATTTGTGGTGCGCAAGCGCTCCTGCAGCTGCAGTGTGCGTTTTCCCTAAATCAGGGCTGTAATCCGTATCTCCAACGAGCGGTGCGCCGTCATGACTTATCGAAACGTCATGACGTGCGACTTGCGACTTCCCCACGGCTGGTTGCAACGGTGGCACTACCATTACCCGAACCGGGGTGTGTGATCTTCGCTTCAGCGAGCGTCTTCTCTTCTTCCTGCTCTGCAGTGTCTAAGGTACCGGGATCTGCCGTGACCTCCTTAGCGCGCGCCCGCGAAGGCGGTATGTGGCGGTCGTCAGCGACGTTTTGCGGCGACTGCACGTCCCGAATACTCCGTGATACAGTACCCAGCTTCGCTGTAGCCTCACTCTGCCGAGGAGTCGAGTGTTCTTGATCAACTTTCGGCCTTGCCATGGTAACGTCGCGAACGAGAGCATGCTCCGCGTCCTGCGCCGACGAGGCGATGGGCGCGTGTTCTGGCGACAATTCCCCAAGCGGGTGAGCGATACCAGTATCCTGGGACAACCTCGAGTGCGTTCGTTGCGTGCAGTATCCTTCAGAGAGTTCGCGATCCTTCGTAGAAGGTTGGGCATCCTCCGCGGAGTTCTGCGGGACAGCGGTCGACTGCAGCGCGTCCTTCGCGGCTTCAAACACGCGATAGCGGGTGATCCTTCCCACTGACCGTGGTGTCCGTAGCAACTACGTCCTCGACGGTGTCCTGAGGCGACTCCGCCTCCTCTTCATTATCTTCCCGTGAATCACGGTGCTGCGACGGTAGCGACACCGGTGACTCACTCTCCGCGACGACGCGTCAATCCTCCTCCCCCTCCTTAGGTGGAGCGTTACGGGGAGCAATCATCACGTCTGTTGACGGTGTAATAGACGCTGTGAAACGCGATTTCACCAGCGGTGTATGTTCCGATATCTCGGCTTGCGACGATATAATCGGTACCTCTGCGAGACCCCTTGCAGGGTGGCGAAGCCCCACAGTAGGTTTAGTGTTCTGCGACGAGAATTCTCGGTTCTGTGTCTGTCCAGCTTCTTGCTGTGAATCCGAAACTACTTCCGTGTGCACGGTTGGGCCCTGCACAACGCGATCGCGGGAGAATCGCTCATGAGCGTCGCCAACTTCCAGTACCACTGTTTCCGTATTCACGCTAATAACGCGGTATGGACCATCAGCGATGGTTGAAAGCTTGTGGCGCCTCTCCTTTTCAGGGTTGTAGTACTCCTTCCTGACAAAGGCGAGGTTTCCCACTTTCAGTGGCGGTAGTGGTCTCCGTACCCGGGCATCAAAGTTCCGCTTGTAAGCGTGTTGTACTTTCGCCATTGACGACCTGGCGACAGTTACCATTGCGGATAACCACTGCTTCCATTGCAAGTAGTGATCCCGTATTGACGGTGACGTATCCAGCTTTGCTGATGGTTCAACCGCAACTGGCGGTGGTGTCCGTGAGAGCACGAGCTCAAAGGGCGATAAACCAGTTACTCTGTGAGCTTGCGTATTATACGCATACGTCACGGTATCCGTGTAGAGATCCCAAGTTTTCGGGTGTTCAACAGTATAAGCCCGCAACGCGGAGAGCATTGTCCGGTTACACAGTTCGACTTGCCCATTGCATTGGAGATGATACGTCGTCGTGAAGAGATTCTTTACGTCGAGTATCCGACAGACATCCTGGAAGAAACGCGCAGTAAACTGCGGACCATTATCCGAAAGGAGATTGACCCGGGGACCGTAGACCATAACCCAATGGCGAACGAATGCCTCCCGCAACACTGCGTGCTGTAATCGACTTCAACGGAACTATCCGGACTAGCTTACTGAATCTATCCGTAATAACGAGTAAGAACCGATTTCCTCGGGAAGTACGCAAGAACTCACCGAGTATATCGATGGCAATAAACTCCAACGGCGCCCTTGCGGGGAAAAGTGTTAGTTTCTTCGCATGGCGACGCTGTTTAACTGGCTTGCGAGCACAATGTGTACACGCCTTCAAGATGGTGTAGCAGTCCAACGCTAACGCGTGCGAGTAGATATCCCGACGCAGTGTCGTGTGTAACCGCTTAGCACCCGGATGGGAAGCCATCCGCGAGTGATGCGAGAGATGCAATACTCTTGTTTGTAAGGAGTGAGGAACCACAATCTGCGGGGTAGAACGAGCAACTCTGAGGAGGTAACCTTGAGAATTAACCCCAAAGGGGATCTTCGCACCGCCATTAATCTGGGCGCGTATCCTCGTACGGAACGGGTCAGATTGCTGCTCCCGCACCAGCTCTTCTGGATTAATGGGGACGAATGTACCGGATTCCGGGTGTTCACCGTCTGCGACGAGCAAATCATCGCAGATGTCGTCCGACACGATGTAGTAGTCCTCATCACCCTCCTCCATGAGGAAACAGGGGATATCTTCATCCTCGTCATCGACGGTTAAAGCTTCACCTTCCGTTCCTAAACGTGAAAGAGCATCCGCTTGCGCGTTTAAACAACCCTTCTTATAGGTGACCTCGTAGTCAAACTCGGCAAGCCGAAGACGCCAACGCATTAAGCGTCCGGAAGGCTCCGTGACTGACATTAACCAACGCAATGCGGAATGATCCGTATTGACGGTAAAGTGCACACCCATAAGATATGGTCGTAGAGTCTGCAAGCCCATACCATGGCGAGACAGTCCTTCTCGGATACCGAGTAATTGCGCTCGTGCACGTTGAGTGTACGAGACCAATATCCATTGGTTTGCGTTCCCTTCGAGTGTAGTCTGAAAGAGAGCACAGCCAATCTCGGTAATCGCTCGAATCCGTATCCACGGTGTACGGCAACCCGTTCTTCGGTACGCTAACACGGGTGCCGTAGTAACAGCCTCTTTAAGAGAGTTGAAAGCCTCCAATTGCGTGCGGGTAAGTGTCCCAATTTGGCCGGTTGTCCCTTCTTCAGGAGTTCGTTGAGCGGTCCCGCGATCCTTCGCGAGCGGAAAATGAACCGTCTAATAAACGTTGCATAGCCCCAGAAAGGAGCGTAGCTCTGGTCTGTGTAGTGGGTGCTTCGCCTGCTTTGAGGGACTTCACGCGAGCTTCCTCGATCAGTAACCGTCCTGGTCGTATGACTGGCCCAGTACTTCACTGAGTCAGTGAAAACGTCTCACACTTCCTCAATTTGAGAGTTACAATTCCAGCATCCCGCAAAAGCGGTCATTATCTCGCCGAACATGTTTCGAGGTGATGTCCAAATGTTGGAAAACACGATGATGTCATCGGGGTATACCAAGCTACT